>KV018673.1:108165-126538 GCA_001598015.1 Dorcoceras hygrometricum
CAGTGTTATGTAGATTTGGTCTCAAGGGAGTTAGCTCTCGTTATGTTGGTCCTTATTGAGATCTTAGAGAGGATTGTTCCTTTGGCTTATCGGCTGTTGTTGCCACCAGATTTGTCTTCCTTACATGATGTGTTTCATGTTTCGATGCTGAGGAAGTATGAGCCAGATCCCTTGCATGTGTTGAGAACTGACGAGGTGGAGTTAGATCGTACTTTGAGCTATGTGGAATATCCCTTGCAGATCTTGGATAGAAAAGAGAAACATCTGAGGAACAAAACCATTCCTTTGGTGATGGTTCAGTGGAGCAAACATAGTAGAGAGGAAGCTACGTGGGAACTGGAAGAGAAGATGCAGCGTGAGTGGCCACACCTGTTTGAGTGAGCGTTGCGTCAGATTCCAGTAGTTGGTTCCTTGTTATTTCTCGGTAGATGTTTGCTTAAGTTCTTTTTCCCAGTTATCTTGAACTCTTGTTTTGGAGTTGATTGATTTCGAGGACGAAATCCTATTTTATTGGGGGAGAGATGTGCGACCCGAAAGCTGATGAGATTAATTGAGTTAATTTAATCGGGTTTTATTGAGATCAGCTTTGCGTTGATGGGCTTGGAGAAGCTATCGGGTTTTGTTTTAGACCTTAGAACAGTTCTGGAGAATTTGAGTTTGGCACGAAATCTGTTCAGTAGCGAGTGTTGGATCATCGCTTGGTGCTAGCGTTCAGCAGTGGTGACGTCAGCAGTTGTCGCTGAGTGGTCGTGTTCAGCAGTCGTAGCGAGATCAGTTGTCGCTGAGCAGTAGAGAGCGCGCTAGCGTGTTTCAGTAGTGAGTAGCTAAGCGTCGTCGTTTCGATTAGTTGGAACGATAGCGTTTTGGATTAGCGAAGAAGACTCAGCTGTGAGTTGCGTTAGCTTCAGCTGTGTTAGAGATCCGTTGTTGCGTTGCAAACATATGTTGGTTAGTTGTTCAGCAGTGAGTAGCGGGTGACGTGTCCAGTTGCGACAGTAGTTCTCTGCGACATCGTTTGAGTTAGTAGAGATCTTGTAACGACCCGTACTTTTCTTAGCGGAATTTATAAGTTTTGGGGTTCAAATGGAAGTCGTAAATTTTCAAACATCGAACTAATGGATCGTTACTATCTTTCTGGACTGAAGTGAGAAAAATATTCCAATTCACGATGTGAATAAGAATCAGATGTTACAATGGAAAAGCGCGGAAACTAGAAATCTGATAAATCACACAAAATGGTTTATGTTCTTCCATAACGAAGTCTGAAACCGATTTCTACAAAAATAACTAAACAAGAAATCTGTCATGGTGTAAAACGACAACAAAAGTTTCTGTACAATACTATGTAATCCAAAAAGGAACCATGAAATCTGGAACAGAAAGAAAAACGCTGAAGTCTGGTGTCCATGATAAACACTTCCTTCCCTTCTGTTCATTTCCCTCCAGCTCCTAACTGTTCATTACCTGCACTCAATGAAAACTAGTGAGCCAAAGACTCAGCAGGTAAAGTCTAGAAATAACGAAACCAAATCATACAATCGTCCAATAGTTAATACATACTGGAGTCTGAAACTTTGAACGCTCAAGAATAAACAAGCGTAAAACATAACTGTGAAATCTGAAAGTAAATGAAAGCATAAATCATAATTCAATTCTGAAAATATTTTCTTTAAACATTCCTTAGAGCAGTGATTAAAATCACACTTGTGCTCTTCATTCATCTACTGAAAATTATGACAACACTTTAAACATTTGGTCCATTTCGTTTGATCAAACTCCTGATATCAGTCTTAGCACTATGGCTCATTATTGAAGGGGTATATAGATCCGTCGATCCATAATCCTTATCCTTCCTTGGTTTTGAAGGGGTATACAGTCCGTAGACCGTAATCCTGATCCTTCCTGGGGACCCTTTTGTTGTCATAACTTAAAACATTTCTTAAAACATTCTGCTCTTTCTTTCTTTCGTGAAATCTGTTTTCTTTCTCTTGAACGTTTACTGGTTTTCATGTGTCTAATGATGTTCTGGAATACTTCAAAGTTTTCGGTAATACTTGAGAAGATGAAAACTGAATAAAAGCTCACAAATCTAATCAATTGAATCGAATAAATCTTTTGAAATGATTCGGAAATGAATGAGGATTCCAAATCTATGCTTTCTTTCTCAATCGAAGAAGTAAAGGATGAATTCTGTTTTGAATGAACATTAGAAATCTGAATCATATAGCTATATCTCAACGAAGAAGAAATAAAACAGATCTATGTTGGTCAACCAGATGTCAACGCAACTAATGAGTGACGTCATCAGATCTTACCCAACTTAAACGAGTAAATCAGATGTCATGCTACTAATGAATAAACCAGATGTCAACGATTAATTCAGAAGTCAACAATTTATGAAAGGAACCTGCTCTATACCAGATCTCATATATAAAAGAGAGAAATCTGAATTAAAGGAATAGGTGAAATCTGAATGAACATAAGTATTTCACTCGAAGAAGAAACACTTCAGATCTCATGAACAACGATAGAAATCTGAACTTATCTTAGCACGTAAACAGACCTCTACTCTTAGAAACCTGTTCATCATAGAAATTCAGCGAAGGTATAAGAACCAGATCTCATACTTAACCGTGTGGATAAACATGAACTATCACGGTTACCTTCTTCTGAAGAAATCAAAATATATTACGAAATTTCTGGAAAAGATCGAATAAGCTACTTGTGAGCTACTTCGAAGAATAACTCACTGGAAAACTCAAGAATTCAATGAACGAACATCATTAAACCATTTTCTAAAACATATTTGGATCAAAATTACAGTAAACGTAACTTTTGTAAAAACAGAGCATAAACTTTCTGTTTTCTTGAAGAACATCCGTAGCTATATTCCTTTTCTTTAAAACATACATAATCATAAAAACAGAATTGAATATATGCTTTCCATTGAGTGAGCAAGAAACATAGTTTACTTGCCTGAAATCTTTAACACAACAACAGCAGCAAATCCAGCAAACCTCTACGCACCGCCTGTTTCTTTTAAAAATTTTGAAAGGATTTTGTTCGACTTCTTCCAAGAGAGCACCGCTTCTAAATGATTTAATTTGAAGATAATGATGCATGAAGCAGCTTAGCATCCTATTTATATGCTTTAAAAACGTCTAATGAAGGAAGACACGTTTAATAAATATGCCAAATTCCAATAAAGCATGATCTGTTTTAAACTAAAGAGATGCACATTGAAACCGAACAATTTTAGTTAAAACAAAGATTCAATTGGCTTGTAGAAATTAACTAGACATCTGCTATTATTGCATTCTAAACATCTGTCTATCAACCCATAATAAAATTAAGGCTGAACATTGCATAAGACATGAATTCTATACGCACATTACATGAAATCTGGATGCACGTAATATGAAATCTGAATTTAGCTTTTAAAGAAAGAAATCTAAATGGCATACACATGAAATGAAAAACTCGATCAATTCAAGGATCGAAATAAAATAGCATTGTAATCCCTCAAATCTCATAATTTACTAATTGTGGACTTCAAAAAGATCTGGTCGTTACAATCTACCCCCCTTAAAAGAATTTCGTCCCCGAAATTACTTACTTAAAGAGATCTGGGTAGCTTCTCTTCATATCAGATTCAACTTCCCAAGTTGCTTCTCTTTCTGAGTGATTTGTCCACTGCACTTTAACCATAGGAATAGTTCTGCTTCTTAACTTACGATTTTCTTGTGCTAAAATCTGGTGTGGAACTTCTTCGTAAGTCAAATCTGGTTCTAACTGAATAGGTTCATATCTAAGCACATGCGAAGGATTCGCAATATACTTTCTAAGCGCTGAAATATGAAACACGTTGTGAACAGTAGATATCTGAGGTGGTAGCGCTAAACGATACGCTAACGTTCCAATTCGTTCTAAGATCTGGAATGGTCCAACATATCTGGGACTTAGCTTTCCTTTCTTTCCAAATCTCAAAACACCTTTCATTGGAGAAATCTTTAGGAACACGTGATCTCCTATCTCAAAATTTAGATCTCTACGACGATTGTCTTCGTAACTTTTCTGCCTACTTTGAGCAGTATTCATTCTTTCACGTATTATTTTAATTGCTTCTGAAGTCTGTTCTATAATATTAGGTCCTATCTCATTTCTTTCACCTAAATCATCCCAAAGAATTGGTGAGAGACATTTTCTGCCATACAAAGCTTCGTATGGTGCCTTTTATATCGAAGCTTGGTAACTGTTGTTGTAGGTAAACTCAATCAATGGTAATTTAGAATCCCAACTTTCTGAAAAATCGAGAACACTAGCTCGTAAAAAATCTTCTAGTATTTGAATTACTCTTTCTGATTGTCCATCGGTTTGAGGATGGAACGCTGTACTGAAAGTTAATTTTGTTCCTAAGGCTTGGTGTAAACTTTTCCAGAATCTCGAAGTAAATCTGGGATCTCTATCTGATACTATAGAACTTGGAATCCCGTGAAGTCTGACTATCTCTTTGATATACAACTCTGCATACTTATTCAAATCGTAGGTTGTCTTCACAGGAAGAAAATGAGCAGACTTAGTTAATCTGTCTATGATAACCCAAATTGAATTAAATCCTTGAACTGTTCTGGATAATCCTACTACGAAATCCATTGATATGTTATCCCATTTCCAAATAGGTATAGGAAGTGGTTTCAACATTCCTGTAGGTCTCTGATGTTCTGCTTTAACTTGTTGGCATGTTAAAAATTCTGCGACAAATTTACAGATGTCACGCTTCATTCCTGGCCACCAAAACAGAGCTTGCAAATCCTTAAACATCTTTGTTCCTCCTGGATGAATTGAATACGGCGAGTTATGGGCTTCATTCATAATCTCATTGCGCAAATTATCTGCGCGCGGTACCCACAATCGACTCTGGTATTTCACAATTCCATCTTCCACAGTATACAAATTTGCTTCTCTGTTTTCATCTTGCTTCATCCATTTCTGGAGTTGCTCGTCCTTCGCTTGACCTTCTCTAATTCTATCTTTTAGCGTTGATTGAATAATGAGAACAGATAACTTAGCAGCATTTTCCTTTTAACTATTCTCAGTTCAAATCTGTTAATTTCTAACGCTAGAGGAATCTGAACTGAGATCTGCTCTAACCCCACGCTTATTCTACTTAACGCATCTGCTACTACGTTAGCTTTACCGGGATGATAACTAATTACACAATCATAGTCTTTAACCAATTCAAGCCATCTCCGTTGTCTCATGTTGAGTTCTTTCTGGGTAAAGAAATATTTAAGGCTCTTATGGTCTGTGAAGATTTTGCATTTTTCTCCATAAAGATAGTGTCTCCAGATCTTTAATGCGAAAACTACTGCTGCTAATTTGAGGTCATGCGTAGGATATTTTTCTCGTGAATTTTCAATTGTCTCGAAGCATAAGCGATCACCTTTCTTTCCTGCATTAAAACAGCTCCTAGCCCTGTCTTCGATGCATCCGTATAAATCACAAAGTTCCCTTTATCTGACGGTAAAGTTAGAACAGGGGCTTCAACTAACGCAAGTTTTAATTTCTCAAAACTAGATTGGCATTCTGGAGTCCAATTATACTTAAGGTTCTTCTTAGTCGAAGCTGTTAATGGAACAGCAATCTTCGAAAACCCTTCTATGAATCTTCGATAATAACCCGCAAGTCCTAAGAAACTACGGATTTCGGTGACACTCTTAGGCACAGGTCAATCTCGAACAGCTTCCACTTTAGAAGGATCTACTTCTATTCCATTTCGCGAAATAATGTGGCCTAAGAAGACAACCTTTTCAATCCAGAACTCACACTTACTAAATTTAGCAAATAACTGTCTATTTCGTAAAATCTGCAAAATTTCTCTAAGGTGTTCTTTATGTTCATCTCTGTTCTTCGAGTAAATCAAAATATCATCTATGAATACAATAACAAATCTGTCTAAATAAGGTTGAAATACCCGATTCATTAAATCCATAAACACTGATGGCACATTTGTTAACCCAAAAGGCATAACTAGAAATTCATAATGGCCATATCTTGTTCTGAAAGCTGTTTTATAGACATCTGTTTCTTTTACGCGAAGTTGATGATATCCAGACCTCAAGTCTATCTTCGAAAATACAGCAGCTCCCCGTAGTTGATCAAATAAATCATCTATCCTAGGGAGAGGATATTTATTCTTAATTCAATTTATTTAATTCCCTATAATCAATACACAAACGCATGCTACCGTCCTTCTTATTCTCGAACAGCACTGGCGCACCCCAAGGTGAAGTATTGGGTCTAATGAATCCTTTGTCTAATAAGTCTTGAATCTGGTCTTTTAGTTCTTTCATTTCCTTAGGAGCAAGTCTATAAGGAGGCTTCGAAATTGGAGCGGCTTCTGGTACTAAATCGATGGTAAATTCTAATTCTCGATTTGGAGGTAAACCTGAAACATCCGCTGGGAAGACATCTGGAAATTCTCTTACAACATGTACATCTTCCAACTTACTTTTCTTTTCAGATTATAAGGATATAACATTTACTAAAAATCCATAACATCCGCTCCTTAGACTTCTGAGCTTTCATTGCTGATATAATCTTAGGAATACCATTAAATCTATCGGCCTTGAACACAAATGAATTTCCATCAGGTAATTTAACCTGCACAGACCTCTGCTTAAAGTCTATAATAGCTTCATGCTTAGTCAACCAGTCTATTCCCAAAATAAAATCAAACTCAAGTAATGGCAATACTATGAGATCTGCATAAACAATATTACCCTGTAACTTGAGTTCTACATTTTGAATCGCACGATTGGTTACTATGTTTTCTCCTGTAGGGACCTAAACACAGTATCCTACTTCTACTTCTACCGGCTCAATAAACAATTTCTTAGAAAATCTTTCCGATACAAACGAATGAGTTGCACCAGAATCTAGCAAAACAATGGTAGACATGTTATCAACAGAAATTTTACCCATCACCAAGGTGGTATCTGCTGGTGCTTCTTCAGCAGTCATCACGTATGCCCTGCTGGTAATGAGTTGTTGTTGTTTCTGGGGGCAATTTCTCGACATGTGGCCTGGTTTACCACAAGTGTAACATACATTTTGCCCCTGAAGACACTGTCCCTTATGATTCTTCTTGCAAGTAGGACATGGCTGCCTATTCCCCATATTTGGAACAGCAGAAATTGGTTGAGTGGCAATTGGTCCCTTCCCTGCGACCCTTGCTGATTATTGTTCTGTTTCTTGAATTTCCTCTTATCATTTTGCTGGAACGCTTGCCTCTTCAATTGTCTCTCATCATCGATTTCTTTCCAGTCTTGCTCTGCTCGAAGAGCCTTATTAACAGCAGCTCTATAATCTATAGGTTCTGCCAACCTAACATCGTGCTTAATCATGGGTTTCAACCCATTGATGAAATGACGAAGCTTAGCATCTGCATTTGTCCCAATCAATGGAACAAAATAACATCCCCTCTCGAACTTGCGGATATAATCCCGAATCGCCATTCCTTCTTGCTTGAGAGTTAGAAATTCACCCTGCAATTGCTCTCGAACATCAACTATAAAATATTGCTCGAAGAAGACCCTTTTAAATTCCTCCCAGGTGAGCATTTCCACGTCCACAGTTAACTTGGCTCCTTCCCACCACATCATTGCATCGCCCCTGAGCATATAAATTGCGCACCGGGGTCTCTCTAGTTCCGTCAAATGCAAATAATCGAATATTACTTCCATAGATTTAATCCAACTTTCTGCCACCAGGGGATCGGTAGTGCCAGAAAATTCTTGAGGTCTCTGCCTCCTAAACTTCTCTTGAGGATCTTCTCTACTAATAATTCTACTCGACGAATGACCATTCCCATTGGAGGTTTGATCAACTAATCGTTCTAGCAGTTGTGCCATACTATTGAGGACTGGATTAATGCCTTCTGACTCATTATCTTCTTCGGCAAAATTCCTTCTTCCTCTACCTCGTCCTGACATATCTGGAAAGGGTAGCCCAAATCCACCACAATTCTATATGAGAGATTACTTTATGCTAGAACATGAATTAAAACTCACAATTTAGAAGTGGCTGGAGAGATCTGCTCAGACTGGAAGTGTGTTTATCTCAAGGACCATTGCTCTGATACCAACTGTAACAACCCGTACTTTTCTTAGCGGAATTTATAAGTTTTGGGGTTCAAATGAAAGTCGTAAAATTTTCAAACATCGAACTAATGGATCGTTACTATCTTTCTGGACTGAAGTGAGAAAAATATTCCAATTCACGATGTGAATAAGAATCAGATGTTACAATGGAAAAGCGCGGAAAATAGAAATCTGATAAATCACACAAAATGGTTTATATTCTTCCATAACGAAGTCTGAAACCGATTTCTACAAAAATAACTAAACAAGAAATCTGTCATGGTGTAAAACGACAACAAAAGTTTCTGTACAATACTATGTAATCCAAAAAGGAACCATGAAATCTGGAACAGAAAGAAAAACGCTGAAGTCTGGTGTCCACGATAAACACTTCCTTCCCTTCTGTTCATTTCCCTCCAGCTCTTAACTGTTCATTACCTGCACTCAATGAAAACTAGTGAGCCAAAGGCTCAGCAGGTAAAGTCTGGAAATAACGAAAGCAAATCATACAATCGTCAATAGCTAATACATACTGGAGTCTGAAAATTTTAATACGCTCAAGAATAAACAAGCGTAAAACATAACTGTGAAATCTGAAAGTAAATGAAAGCATAAATCATAATTCAATTCTGAAAACATTTTCTTTAAACATTCCTTAGAGCAGTGATTAAAATCACACTTGTGCTCTTCATTCATCTACTGAAAATTATGACAACACTTTAAACATTTGGTCCATTTCGTTTGATCAAACTCCTGATATCAGTCTTAGCACTATGGCTCATTATTGAAGGGGTATATAGATCCGTCGATCCATAATCCTTATCCTTCCTTGGTTTTGAAGGGGTATACAGTCCGTCGACCGTAATCCTGATCCTTCCTGGGGACCCTTTTGTTGTCATAACTTAAAACATTTCTTAAAACATTTTGCTCTTTCTTTCTTTCGTGAAATCTGTTTTCTTTCTCTTGAACGTTTACTGGTTTTCATGTGTCTAATGATGTTCTGGAATACTTCAAAGTTTTCTGTAATACTTGCGAAGATGAAAACTGAATAAAAGCTCTCAAATCTAATCAATTGAATCGAATAAATCTTTTGAAATGATTCGAAAATGAATGAGGATTCCAAATCTATGCTTTCTGTCTCAATCGAAGAAGTAAAGGATGAAATATGTTTTGAATGAACAGTAGAAATCTGAATCATATAGGTATATCTCAACGAAGAAGAAATAAAACAGATCTCTGTTGGTCAACCAGATGTCAACGCAACTAATGAGTGACGTCATCAGATCTTACCCAACTTAAACGAGTAAATCAGATGTCATGCTACTAATGAATAAACCAGATGTCAACGATTAATTCAGAAGTCAACAATTTATGAAAGGAACCTGCTCTATACCAGATCTCATATATAAAAGAGAGAAATCTGAATTAAAGGAATAGGTGAAATCTGAATGAACATAAGTATTTCACTCGAAGAAGAAACACTTCAGATCTCATGAACAACGATAGAAATCTGAACTTATCTTAGCACGTAAACAGACCTCTACTCTTAGAAACCTGTTCATCATAGAAATTCAGCGAAGGTATAAGAACCAGATCTCATACTTAACCGTGTGGATAAACATGAATTATCACGGTTACCTTCTTCTGAAGAAATCAAAATATCTTACGAAATTTCTGGAAAAGATCGAATAAGCTACTTGTGAGATACTTCGAAGAATAACTCACTGGAAAACTCAAGAATTCAATGAACGAACATCATTAAACCATTTTCTAAAACATCTTTGGATCAAAATTACAGTAAACGTAACTTTTGTAAAAACAGAGCATAAGCTTTCTGGTTTTCTTGAAGAACAGCCGTAGCTATCTTCCTTTTCTTTAAAACATACATAATCATAAGAAAACAGAATTGAATATATGCTTTCTATTGAGTGAGCAAGAAACAGAGTTTACTTGCCTGAAATCTTTAACACAACAACAGCAGCAAATCCAGCAAACCTCTACGCACCGCCTGTTTCTTTTAAAAACTTTGAAGGATTTTGTTCGACTTCTTCCAAGAGAGCACTTCTTCTAAATGATTTAATTTGAAGATAATGATGCATGAAGCAGCTTAACATCCTATTTATATGCTTTAAAAATATCTAATGAAGGAAGACACGTTTAATCAATATGCCAATTCCAATAAAGCGTGCTCTGTTTTAAAATAAAGAGATTCACATTGAAACCGAACAATTTTAGTTAAAACAAAGATTCAATTGGCTTGTAGAAATTAACTAGACATCTGCTATTACTGCATTCTAAACATCTGTCTATCAATCCATAATAAAATGAAGGCTGAACATTGCATAAGACATGAATTCTATACGCACATTACATGAAATCTGGATGCACGTAATATGAAATCTGAATTTAGCTTTTAAAGAAAGAAAGCTAAATGGCATACACATGAAATGCGAAACTCGATCAATTCAAGGATCGAAATAAAATAGCATTGTAATCCCTAAAATCTCATAATTTACTAATTGTGGACTTCAAAAAGATCTGGTCGTTACACGTAGAATCTCCTATTCATAAACAAACATCTGAGGCACCAGATGCAAGAGCATATCAATTTGTATCAAGACCAACATCTGAAGTATCAGTCGCAATCACATCAAATCAACTGGTATCCAGACCAACAACTGATACAAGAGCTGAATCTAGCTCACATCTGGAACAACAATATCAATAGCTGGAACCTGACGCACAAGCCAACAATGAAAAACATCAATTGGTGTCAGCTGATCCAGCAGTTCCTATCCAGCCAGACATTCAAATGCAACTAGGATCAAATCCCATTGGATGTGATCTTCGGTGGAATAGAAATCATCCACCTGAGCAGGTCATAGGTAACTTTAACTCTCCTGTTCGCACACGAAGCCAGCTATTGCATGATCATTTTGATTCAGCTTTCATCTCACATATAGAATCTAAGAAAATAAATGAAACCTTAGCTGACCCCAGCTGGATAGACGCTATGCAAGAAGAATTAAATCAGTTTAAGCGTAACAATCTAATGGAAACTTGTACCTAGACCTTCTAATCACTCAGTTATAGGAACACGATGGGTCTTTAGGAATAAACTGAATGAAGATGGAATAGTAACTAGAAATAAAGCTCGACTAGTAGCTCAGGGATTTAGGCAAATGGAAAGAATAGATTTTGATGAAACGTTTGCACCTGTAGCTAGATTAGAAGCCATCCGCATGTTCTTAGCATATTCTGCATTCAAAGATTTTAAAGTATTTCAAATGGATGTTAAGAGTGCATTTATTAATGGCATCTTAACAGAGGAAGTATATGCTGCACAAACTCCTAGCTTCGTAAATCATACATATCCAAATCACGTTTATAAATTGGATAAAGCTCTATATGGGTTGAAGCAAGCACCCAGAGCTTGGTATGATACACTGTCTAAATTCTTAATCGAGCATGACTTCACAATAGGCACAATTGATAAGGCACTATTTGAATTTGTTAAAGCTGATCATGTCTTACTGGTACAAATTTATGTTGATTCATTTTTGGGTCAACTAATCCCAAATTGTGCCAGAAGTTTTCCAAGTTAATGCAGGAAAAATTTGAGATGAGCATGATGGGTGAGCTGATGTTCTTTCTGGGATTACAAGTGATACAGCTGGAGAATGGAATTTTCATTGACCAAGCTAAGTATACGAAAGAACTGCTGAAGAAATTTGGCATGGACAATTGCTCAGCAGCTGCAACCCCGATGAGCTCCTCAATCAAACTGGATAAAGATGAATCTGGTACTGCCATTGAGGTATCTCTTTATCGTGGTATAATTGGCTCCCTGCTGTACTTAACTGCTAGCAGACCAGACATAATGTTTTCTGTCTGTATGTGTGCTAGATTTCAAGCAGAGCCTAAATAGTCGCATTATATTTCTGTCAAAAGGATTTTAAAATATTTGAAAGGCATTTCCAACGTGGGTCTTTGGTATCCCAAAGACTCAGGCTTTCAACTAATTGGTTATAGTGATGCAGACTACGCAGGATGTAGAATTGATCGTAGAAGCACAAGTGGGACTTGTCAATTTTTAGGAGATCGACTGATTTCTTGGTTCAGTAAGAAGCAGACGTCCATTGCAATGTCCACAGCTGAATCGGAGTACCTAGCAGCTGGCAGCTATTGTGCTCAAATTCTATGGATTCAACATCAGCTGAAGGACTATGGCATTGATGCTTCTGAAGCGCCCATTCTCTGTGACAACACAAGTGCCATCGCAATCACCCAAAATCCTGTGCTGCATTCAAGAACAAAGCATATAGACATCAGGAATCACTTTATAAGGGACCACGTGCTAAAGAAAGACGTCCGGCTAGAGTATGTGTCGACTGAGCAGCAAGTAGCTGACATCTTCACAAAGCCTATACCAGACGCCAAGTTTTCTTATTTTAGAAACATATTAAGTCTCTTAGAATTGCCTTGAAATAGTCCATGCGCTAACATTTTGCAGGTTTTCAGCTGTTGTGTACCTCAGCTGCGAGTCTTTTGTTCAAGAGGAACGTAATGACTTTCAGCTGTAGTGCACTTTTCGTTGGGAGAATATCCGTCGTAGGGGACAGGCACCAAGATCTGAATTTTTAAGCGATAAGTCAGCTCAATATGTGGGATCTGGACATACACAGATGTCACATATACACAGCTGATACTTATTTGTGATCAGATCTTGCTCTACCCTCAGCGATATATTAAAACCAGCTGTGACATTATACATCATTGGCGCCAACTGGTTATTTACCTTTTCACACTCGTGGTTAAAATTTGAAATCATTTTAAAATATTTCTCTATTTCGCAATATTGATAAAATCTTTTCAAAATCATTTCAAAAATTGTATGCGCCGTCGGATGATTGACACGTGTTTGTCATCATTTGTATCATCACATCTACATCTTCTCTTTTCCTCGTCGTTTCTCTTCCATAGTTATTTACGGCGTTTCCCATTTTCATTTACACTTACCTTGCGAATATTATCTATTGCATCTCTTGCGCTTGTGTTTTTCATGTGTAAAATCTTTTCAAAATCATTTCAAAAATTGTATGCGCCGTCGGATGATTGACACGTGTTTGTCATCATTTGTATCATCACATCTACATCTTCTCTTTTCCTCGTCGTTTCTCTTCCATAGTTATTTACGGCGTTTCCCATTTTCATTTACACTTACCTTGCGAATATTATCTATTGCATCTCTTGCGCTTGTGTTTTTCATGTGTTCTTTTGCAGAAAAACTTTCACTTGTTCTTGCACTCTTTCAACTACTGAAATGGCATCCGCACTGATAAGCAACATCCTCCACATATCTTTCGACTCAGTCCTTGCCATGGATGATGCAGGACTTGTAGCAGTGTTTGAAGCTCTTGTAGCGACTGGTTTGAAAGACTTTCTGGGGTGTCCCGCCATTTATTAAGAAGCTGCTCTAACAGAGTTCTTTGAGAATAGTTCTGTAAGGGATGGAATGGTGGTCATCACCATACGAGGGATGACAACGGAAATGTCTGAGAATCTCTTTGTAGGGGCGTTTCAACTGTCGATGGATGGGTTGACGGACTTGTCTGAAGTCCCTAAGGATCTATTTTTTGACGCGAGGAGTATTGTCTCTGACTCTGGTGAACAAGTGAGCACCTCTTGTAAAAGGAGGGAAATGAATATTGAGTTTCGCCTACTCAGTGACATTCTAGCGAAAACCATTTTCGTGAAAGCAGGGTCTTTCGACATAGTCACCCATGAACGGTTCTTGTTGATGACTGCTATCATTAGCGGTGTAAAGATAAACTTGAGCAGGTTGTTGTTTGATATCCTCAAGGATATGGCTACTCCGGGTTCGAGTCAAGCTAAGGGCTTTGCCATTCAAATATGTGTTCTTTTGAAGAACGTATCGGGATTAGAGTTGGGGGACTCCAAAGAATTTCCTTCCCCCAGAATTCTGACGGAGAAGACAGTTCATAGGTATGTTGTGATTAATGAAAAAGTTTTTGGAGAGGAGGTGGCAGATATTCCCAGGGTGAAGAAAACACCCAAGAAAAAGGCTGTGTCAATTAAGAGACCAGCGGTTGTCACTGGTGATGAACCAGCTGTAAAGAAGAAGAGGACCTCAAAGAGCAAGTCGGTGTCCTCAAAAGAAAACTTGGACATTCTGCCTGTTGCACAGGAAGTAGTTCCTCTTCAGATAATTGAGCCAACTCCAGTTGCCCCAGCCGAGCAACCCTCCGTCCCTAAGCGAAAATCGAAGAAAAGGAGGTTGAGGTTGCCAAGAGGATCTTATGATGAGAATGTTGAGAGTGTTGATGTACAGAGGGCAGAGACTGCAGTTGACATTTTTGAGGAAGAAACAGTTAGTGTTTTTGAGGAATCCGAGACAACCGTGGCAAATGTACCAGTAGCTGAGTCTGCTGCTGAGGAGGTTATACTCACGTCTGCTGATGAAGTGGACGTCATTATTGAGCAGGTCATTGCTGAGACTGCTCAGATGGGAGCAGACGAGGAAAAAATAGATATTGGTGGTGCGACTGTCACTGGCTCTGTTGGGAGTCAGGCACTAGAAAAAGCTGATGAGTTTGAACTTTGGCTAAATCTTTCATAGAGGAATTTCATGCACGACAAGCTGAACAACCAGTTGTAACTGCCAGCGACACAGATGAGGACATAGAAACAATTGATGTTGGAACAGGTGTTGGAGACCAAAAGTTGCAGACCTTTGATACGGCTGACAGCAGGACAGATGCTTCAGCTGATTATATTGTGACAGAGCTAGTAGAGGAAATGAAGATGGCTGCTGTTGCACAATCTGCTGATGAGGCTATGTCGCTGGAGGATATTTTGATGACAATTCTAGTAGAATGTCCTTTTCCGTCTGCTTCTGGGGAGATAACGAAGATTACATTAGGTAAGAGTATCTCAATCCCTTGAGTCGATGAAGGGGACTGGTACAAGGCCAGTCTTCCCAAGATTCCTGCGACGGATAAAGGGAAGGCACCCCTTATGGAAAGAGATCCAATAAAGGGAAATTCAACTAAAAAAACCATGTCTCTAATTCTTGCAGATATAGAGGTTCTTGTACAGTTATGGGAGCAGATTATAGACGATGTAGATAGATTTTTTAATTCTTTCAGCCTTAAGAAGTTGGCCGCTCTGCAGACAGAAGACATTTCTGCGAAGGAGGAACTTGTCTTGAATTGGGCAGAGGCTGACTCAACAAAAGTCGCACTCCAACGACACCATTTTACTCTTACAAAATACAGAGAGTTGCTTCTTCGAAAATTTTTGGAAGCCCGTTTGTTAAATTTTGTTCCTGGAGAAGGCTCTTCCGCAGTTGATCTGAAATTTTGGACAAGCTGTCCAGTCTTCACCTTTTTCTTTTGGAAGAATTAAAAATGGAGGTTCAAGCACACGGTCTTAAGTGGTACTGGACGTGTTGCTCTCAGATTTTTGAAGGTCGCCCGCGTGATCGAGGTGCTGTAATTGTCCGAACTAACACCAATACTCGATCTTCGTGTTGGTTTAGAACAATGATTCTTGTTGATGGAGTTTGGGTCATTGAACCGTGTGGTGATCACTGGGTGAAGATACCCCAGCGGATTGAAAATAATGAAATTTTGCGTCAGCGATCTTACGATGATGCACTCCCTCCCATTAGTAATTTCTTTAAGCTAATGAGGAAGCGGTGGGCTGATGTTTGTCTCGAAGTGAAGGAATTCTTTGTTTCTGACAGACTCCTACCTGTTGTTCTTTAAATTTTTGTCGCACTCTTACAGTTATTGAGCAAGTTTCCAGTGTTGGTTTTCGAAGGCAGACAGTAACATTTTTGGGCTGGTATCAGATTTGTACAGTTTTTGCTCGGTTTTGCTTGTTTAATGGCCTAAGTACAGTGGATATTCGCAATTTTGTGTCATCTATTGCTGAGAACAGAACCGCTCTGCGAGATATACAGTCAGTGAATCGGTCAGTTTTTGTTAGTCAGAATGTACAGTTTATTGTCAGTTCACCTGTAGAGGATCAGAGTGTACAGATGTTGTTAGACCAGCGTCCTTTCTCTTCATCCAGCTCAGATGATTCTTCCATGCATTTTGTTGAAGATGACATTCAATTTGGAGATGATGCAACCTCAACTGAGTTTTCTCTACCAACTGCTGCTACAGATGTACCGGACGCCTTTGCTCAACTTCGCGCATCTATTGATCAACTTCACTTTGAGCAAATCAGGCGCAAGGATGATGTTGATAAACTCAGAGATACACTCTTAATGCACATCTGTGACATTGAGAAGAAATTTTCAGACAGATTTGATGCACATGACAGAACTTAGAGGGTTCTACTAAACAATATTCGTCATGATGCTCGGGATCACAAGAATCTCTTGTCTCTGGATCTTAAATCGTCTCAACAAAAGTTAAGCTCTCGGGTTGCTGCTGCTGCTTTCGATACTGTTGATGTTCGAAAGGAGGTAAAGGAGCTCAACGCTAAAGTAACATTCTTGGATGGACAAGTTGCTGCTATTCGCAGTGAATTATTTGATTTCCGCTCGAAGGCAGAGGAAAACCATTTGAACCTTTCTACCCAACTTGGATTCCTGGTTGATTACATCAATCGGGGTGGTGATGCTCAAAATGGGCAAGGTGGTAGCAGCCGGCCTCAACCACCTCCTGACGATCAAAGCCGACCCAGTGGGGGAAGTGGTGTCCGTGGCAGTAGACCAAATGTTCAGAGCAGATATGGTGGAGGTACTGTTAGTAGAGAAAGTAGTGACCGAGGTAGAAGTGGGTCTGGCAGTGAGAGACGTAGACCAGATGACATAAGTGGTAATTCAAAGAGAAAGAGATCTCACATTGGTGAATCAGGAGTGGATTCAGGTCTACCACCAAAGAGAGGATATCAATGGTTTATCTTTGGAGAATAAGACTTTTAGGCTTGTCTATTTCAGTTCCATGTACAAATCTTTTGTACGTTGATCGTTAATGAAATATTTAGAATTTCAGCAGACCTTTGTGCGCAATTTAATTTTGCTCATATATTTAAGTCGATAGGCTGCTAAGTTTTGTCATCACCAAAAAGGGGGAAATCGTTAACATAAAATTTATTAGTTTTGGTGATAACAAAATAAGACAAGTATTAAAGATAACATCTAGACAGATAGACGTTGAAGATTATTAGCTACGTATTTGGAGCTAAGTTCATTTCAGATGTCGGGTTGACTCTCAGATGTCAGTTTTTGAGTGGAAGTATTCAGTCGTTGATATTCGAGACTTATTCAGATGTTCAGCTATAGCACTCAGTTGTCGAGTTTATTCATATGTTGATATTCGGGAACATTTCAGACGTTGAGTTGAAGAACTCAGATATTGGGTTGAATTATTGCAGACGTAAAGATTTCAGACGTTGACTACAGATGATTTGAATTCAGACGTTGGGTATATGTTTCAGAAGTTCAGTATTTTCAGTCGTTGGGATTCAGTTGTTGTTGTGATATCAGACGCAAACATTCTGGTGTTAGTGTGTTTCTAAGCGTTAGCAAAACTACGTCGTTTGGATAAGTTGAAACGACAGCGTTTGGTTTAGCGCTAGGATTCAGACGTTGGGTTTTGCGTAAATTCAGCCGTTGGTTAGCATTCAGACGTTGGAGCCTTCAGCCGTTACAACCAGCCATTACGCAGTGTTCATATACATCGCTCTCCACTATTTTACAAAAGGGGGATATTTTAGATGTCTTCTTACATTCAGCTGTTGGAATAACTCAAGTGTTAAAAGCACTCAGCTGTTGCAAGTTCTTCAATGTATTTATCTTTTCAGCTGTAACAGCGACGTCTTCATAAACAACGATGAAAGAATTAGAAGAAATTTCAGGATCAAGCAATGAACTGATTAAAACACGATCATATATTTAAAATGGAAAGAATCAATGGTGGAGATTGAGATCGTACATATGCCTGGAATTAAGGAGACAACGTCAGTATTATTTTGGGTAAATAGTACACAACAGACAGAGGACGTTATGCAGTGTTTGCACAAAAATGGAAAGACGACAATCTTGGCTCTGATGAAGCGCAATTTACTTGTAGTGGAGCAGGATATACGGTTGTTCAATCAACAGATTTTCAAAAGGGATTTTGTTTCCTTAGCAAAATTAAATGACCGTTGTGAACGAAGAGTATATATAGAGCTGGAATTTGAACTGAAGA
>KV018673.1:127127-150086 GCA_001598015.1 Dorcoceras hygrometricum
TGAATCCCGTTTGAATTACTGCCAAAATCGTACACCGTAATTCCTGCTCCACTGCAAGGTCAATTGCTCATCCACAGAGCCAATTTGTCTTCTTTCCATATCTGTGCAAGCATGGAGAAACGGCCTCTGTACACTGTACTATTTACCCAAAATAGTACCTAACTTGTCTCCTTCATTCCAGGCAACTGTACGATCGTACAAATCTTTTCCTTATGAGCAAACGATCGTATTTGAATCACTTTAGCTTGCGCCTGAAATTAGTTTGATAACCAGCACTTACATCCATCGTCGTTGTCAAGAACTTCGACTGGAAAAACGCTTGGAAGAATTACCTGCTGATATGCATATTCGTTTTTCCATCTGCTGATTCATTTTAAGCGATAAAACGATGTCGTGTCAACTTATTTAAGTGACGCCGTTTTGCTATCTTTGTAAAGCATCTGCTGGTTAACAACATGTAGCTATCTGCTGAAATCTCTAAGGAACGCTTCTGCTGAAATGTTTAAGCAAATCAATACGCTGTCGTTCCAATTTAACCAAACGTTGTCGTTTCGCAATCTTCAACAAATATACTTAACCAACTGCTGAACTCTTCAAGAAATCTTCTGCTGATTACTTCATCTGCTGATACGAAACAGTGCACTCCACGACGTCGTTCCAACTTATCAAAACGCTGTCGTTTACACTTCTTAGCAAAAACACGCTGAAGACTCAAACCGGTACTCGCTGGTCGAGACAACAACATCTGCTGAATGCTCTTCAATGAAGTATCTGCTGAATCTCTCTGAATACGAATCAACCACTGAAAGCATACCATCTGCTGAATTACCACTTGAAAACCCCAACTGCTGAATTCGCTACTGTAGATAAATAAACTCCTGCGACAACCGATTGTCCAATAGCATCTTGTCTTATTTTTGTTATCACCAAAACTTATAAATATTGTCCTAACAAAATGACCGTTGTAAATGAAGAGTATATATAGATCTGGAATTTGAACTGAAGATGCTCTTGAATCTCTCGCTTACTCTCCGTCGTTCTACGATTCTTTGTCCATTTCTCTAGAGCTTATCGCTTGTCTACGAACATCAATTACCAAAAAGCTCTCAAACTCGAAGAACAGTCAATCCAGATTTCACAGAAAATACCTTCGAGTTCATCTTCTGGTTACCTTGTGTAATCAAGTTTCAGTGTTAGAAACCAGAAGATTTACAGCCTCAATAGATTTGTATTTCATTGTTTCATTCATTGTTGAGCCTGTAACAAACGTGCTTCACAAAGCCATTTGAGAAGAGAATACTAAGTGTTGTAAACAGCAGCTGCGTCTGCTTATTGTTTGGTGTTGCTAGGAGTTCACCTGGAGCCAGGCTCGGTGACTGGGTGTTTGCAGAAGGCCTGTAACCATCAAATATTCTAGTGGAACCTTCCTGAAAAGGAAGAAGGGGAGACTTAGGATATTGATATCCGAACTTACATAAACAAACTCTTGACTCTACACTTTTACATTACTGCATTGATTTATTGTTTTAACTGTTCTCTAATTGATTGGCTTATTTCCGCACATATATTGTTAGCCAAGAAATCAACGTTTGGACTGAGATATCTTAAATCTGGTAACTCGGATTTATGTTAAGCGGGTGCTTGTAAAACTTGTTTTAAAAAGGTTTCGAAAATTTAAAATACTAGGAGTTCATTCAACCCCCCCCCCTTCTGAACTCCTACCGCTGTTTTTCGAGCCATATTGATCCTATCAATTACGTTCCCCAAATCTGAAAAATAATATCTGAATAGATTCTGTATCCAAATCTGAGTCTGTTCTCATCTGATAAATTATGATCTGAAACTGGCATACTTGACCCGATAACTGAAATAACCCGAATACCCAAATCTGATATTCTCTTTAACTGATACAATCAAATCTGGGTTGCTCTCATCTGATTTGCTTGGATCTGGTCTGGATCTGAATATACTGTTCCCAAATCTCTCGGATCTGAATAATTCTCTTTTTTGATAAGTACCATTACTCACTGTCCAGATCTGATTCTTAAAATTCAGTTCTTATCTTGTTTTCATTATCACCAAAGATTATAAATTTTATGTTAACAATTTTCCCCTTTATGGTGACGACAAAACTTAGCAGCCTACGACTTAAAAAGATATGAAAGAGATTGCTCAAAGTCGTGCTATGTATATATCTTCAAGAAATGCTAAGTACAAGAGATTTGTACAAAGAACTGAAAATTTGAAAATGTTGAATCTGAAAAATCTATCCAGATCTGTTCAGCTTTCTCCAAGCAAATAACGAATTCTTCCTCCTCCTCTATAAGAACCAATGCCTCTTTTCCTCTGGGGTGGGTTTCGCTCCTACTACCGCCTACGGGTCTGCTTCCTCCACCTCCAGATCCCGGTTTGCTTCTATCTGTTGGCGACAATGGCGGATCCGGATCCCGTTTCCCGGGGGAGCAGCGGAAGTTTAAAAGTTTTGCCCCGTGAAACGTTCAATACATGAAAACAATTCTATAATCCATGCATAGGATGTTTAAATCGTTACCTTGCTGGCGTCTAGGCGCCTGGCTCCGACCAGTTTCACAGGGAAACCGGCGCTTCAAAAGGTAGGCGGCGGTAGATCGTCTATCAGGTCCACGATCAGAAACACGAATCCTTCATCATCCTGCACTAGAAGGACTGAAGAATTCTACACGAACGGAATCTCCTCGTCGTGGTGATCGAAACAAGTCCGATCACGAGGCGGCGGCGCGTGCGGCGGCCGGCGGCGGCGAGGGAGAATTGGAGGAGGGGGCGGCGGCTATTGAGATATAGGGTTGTATGTTGTGTTGTCTTGTGTAGCGCTAGGTCTAGCATAAGTAGACCAATGATGGGCTTTCACTAGCCCAATGGGCCTGGGGCGGGCCCAGGTCCATATGAACATTCGTTTCAACCGTACCACCGTGGCTTCATCACAATTCCGATCAACGATCAGATCAGATCGATCGACTCAGTTTCTAAAATTGAATATTATGATGTGAAAACAATTTTTCAGACCACCTAGTCCAAAATTACAGTTTAGCCCCTCAACTTTGGGAAATCGCAATTTGACCCCTGTTGACTTTTAGGAAGTCGCACTCCCTAAATTCCTCCTCCTATGCTCAACACATTGAGCTCAGTTTCCGTGCGGGAATCGTGAATCCAGTACTTGTGTGACCCTCAATGGTTCCAGTACGGTCCTTTCAACACATATATCCCGATCAGATCAACGACCATTGGTAAATCGAGAGTCGCTATAGATCCGATAACTATGCATACATCTTGGAGATCAAATAGTTACATCACGAGTGTTACTAGGCAAACCCATTTACCTAAAACACATCCAGTACTCTGACCAGAGATTTATCACACTATTGTCTCCTCAGATAACATAGGATATCCACGCATGAAAGCGAGCGGTGAATCCTCGACAAGAAGCATCGACTCCTACATGCATCGGGACCTCACCCAATCCCGCCGCCTAATGACCCCAAATGAGTCGGCAAACGGGTCAAAGTGAGGCGCCTCTCATTAGAGTCTCAATGATGTTTCGAGTAGTGAGGACTAATCAGTACAACCAAGACCTCGGACTTATCCACTCGACAAATGGTAACCACTTGGAAAGTCCGAACGAAGGTAGTTCGATAGATCACCAAGTCACTATCCATCTGCATGCTCAGAACATCACAATGTTCCCTACCAATGAAACATGGTACTTCACATCGCAGATGCTAGTCTCAAGCTCGGGCGGCCTTATCCTCATTTTTACGGCCCAATCGACTAGGAACGAGTTCAGAATACACAGTGACTATTAGATGTGTTTCATGATAGCCATCACATCCACTATCACATCTAACATACACTATGGTGCATTCTAGGTCTTTATCCAACACAATTGTTAACATTATAATCATAATGAAAATAAAGAATGCCATAAAGAAATGCGTATATCATATATAAATATCGTTATACACAAGAGTCAATAAAACCCACACGCCACAAGTTGGCTAGTTGGGCATCTACTCTAACACTATCATCAGGAGGAGGCTGTGGACCTCTACTACTTTCCCCATTTTTGGCATCACCGCCCCTATTGATGTAGGCGATGAGTTCTGACAATTGAGAACTTAGGTGAGTGATGCCTGTCTGGGTTTCCTGACGGAAATCATTCAGATCTCGCTCAAAAGCAGATTTCTGATCCTGGATCTCCTTTCGTATAACATCAAGTTCCTTTGTCAAAGAAGCCTTTTGATCTTGCATTTCTTTACGGAGGATATTGGTCTGAATAAGAGCAGCCTAATCCTGATTGTCAGAAGCTGTAATAAACGCAGTCCCAAGGTTTGAAATTCTCTTAGAAAGGTCGGCCTTGAGTTTTTCTAAGTGAAATCTGGATTGCACTTGCTCAAGTGAAATTTGATCAACTTAAGCTTTGAGCTGTGCAAATGCGTCTGTATAATCGATAGAAGAAGCGACAGCAGTTGGTATAGAAATCTGAGGAATGGTAGCAGTTGTCTCTTCGATCTGAGGAATATCATCGGTAGTAAAGTGCATTGGGGAATCACTGGAGGATCTAGAACTTGAATAACTCTGATTCTCATATTTTGAAGAACGTGAGCTAGAGCTGGAAGTAGGCAAAATAACATCTAAACCTCGTCGAAAAATTCCAACAAATTCCATCGGATCTGTTTCTATATCCAAAATTTGTTCTATAGCAGCTATATCCATGCACAAATTAACTGTACCAACTAGTTGTAGATGACCAAAAATTGAAAACTGTACAATATCTCTACAAACTTTAATCCAGCCCCATCATCCAGAGAAAGGTTGTCGAGAGTCTAGATCCTGAACAAGCTCGATAAATAATCAAATTGGTGCAAGAGTATCCACATAAATCCTTTGAGGCAACAACTCCCACTTTTGAGAAATGGGTGCCTTGCGCTCGCGTACCCACCGATCAAATCCCTCTACAACTGTCCAAAACCCGCAAATAAAATCAGATGCCTAATCCAGCAAGTAGATCCGATGGTTTTATGGAATCTGGCAATAATTGCACCACGATCTATATTTGTTCCTTCGAACAACCTAGAGAAAGATGGCCGTGTCCACGCCAGCTTATGTTTCCTCATCCGCTCCACCAATGATGACAACGCAAGGTGATGAGCTTCTGAGAGCATTTTCAGTACTTGTAGATCAATAGCTGTTGTGGGCGTGCCTGATTCAAAATTTTGATGCCTTGCCTCCAAAACTTTTATCAACAAAATTTCTCTATACTTTGCAGTTATGTACATACGCCTCTTAACGGCTGTTTGTAACGAATCTGTTGCAGCCCACTAGAACATCGGTTCTTCCTTGGTGACTATATCCGAAACTGATTCTATAATTGCCAAGCGGTGTAAGATGAAAGAATGAAAGAAAGAAACAATTTCCTCTATAACTCTTTCGCGTATTTGTACAAGGAAATCTATGTTTGCACAAATTAACGAAAACAGCTCTTGGGCCGGATGCCCTTTGATTTCATCTGGCTCCACAAGGGGCGCCTTCCCCTTGTCAGCTATATCAATTTGAGGAAGGCTGGCCTTGTACCAGTCCCCTTCCTTGATCTCCTTGATCTCCTTGATCTCAATGCCAAGTCCAAACTTGATCCTTGTAGGCTCTGCAAAAGTAGTATAGGGCAACATCATATCTTCTGGAATCTGTGCCAGAAGATCATCAATAGATAACGACTCCTCATCAGACGTGGATGACTTAGTGGTCATCTCCAGAACCTTGCTTAAGGGATCTGTGTCCTCAGAGTCAATAATCTTCTCAAGGCTCATTCCATCATCAGCCACTGGCTCTATCTCCTTCTCCTTCTCTTTCTCCTTCTCAACCAGACGTCCTTCTTCCTCATTAGTTATAGCTGAAACATCTATCCTGTGTTGGTGCAGCGGAAGAATTAAAAAAATTGGAGCACGGGAACGGTCAAAACACCTATACAATAATTAAAAACATTCATAGAATGTTCAGAATATACCTTGCTGGCGTCTAGGCGCCTGGCTCCGACCAATTCCACGGGAAAATTGGCACTTCAACGGTTGAACAGCTACGACCTCATAATCCGGTCCACGGCCGAAATCTAAATTCCTTCATTGGTTTGCACTAGAAAACCAACGAAAGTTTCACGGATGGAATCTCCTCACCGAGATGGTCGGAATAAATTCCGACGACGACGACGGGCGACGACGGAGGCAGCGGCAGCGAGGGAGGAGAGGAAGGGAGAAATATTTGCTGAATAGCTTTTGGTGTGTCAACTGAAAACCCCAGGGCCCCAATTTATAGATTTTTCATGGGCTTAAACCAAGTTAATGGGCTTGGGTCGGGTCCAGGCCCAGGTTTACATTGGTCTCAATTCCATCGTTGTGGCCTCATCATAATCTCGATCGACGATAAGATCGGACCGATCTACATAGTTTACAAAACTGAGCATTATGATGTGAAATCAATTTTTGGACCACTAATCCAAAATAGCAGTAGCCCCTATAAGCTTCAAGGATAGTCATACTAGTCCAAGCTTAAGGAAATTGCATTTCCACCCTATTTAATTTTAGGAAGCCACACTTCCAGCCTTCCTCCTACTATACTCAACAAATTGAGCTTAATTTCCGTACGGGAATTGAGAAACCAGTACTTGTGTGACCCTCAATGGTTCAGGGATACAGTTAGCCCTCGGCTCACAACAATTGTGACCCGAAACAACATTTTCGGACTAACCCATCGAATCATGGTAAAGCGTCTAGCAACATCGCCCCATGATCCCCTAGGTATCACTCATAGTGCCTGCAAGAACCAGTCGATCATGGTTAGCGTACAGTATGATCCTTTCAACTCAAATATCCCGATCAGATCAACGACCATTGGTACATCGAGAGTCGCTAGAGATCCAATAACCATGCATACATCTTGGAGATCAAATAGTGACATCGTATGTATTACTAGGTAAACCCATTTACCCAAAACACATCTAGTACTCTGGCCAGAGATTTATCACACTATTATCTCCTCAGAGAGCATAGGATATCCATGCACAAGGGCGAGCGGTGAACAAGAAAGCATCGACTCCTACATGCATCGGGACCTCACCCAACCCCGCCACCTGATGACCCCAACTGAGCCTGTAAACGGGTAAAAGTGAGACACCTATCATGTAGAGTCTCAATGACGTTTCGAGTAATGAGAGCTAATCTGTACAACCAAGACCTAGGACTTAATCCACTCGAAAAATGGTAACCAATTGGAAAGTCCGAACGAGGGTAGTTTGATAGATCACCAGGTCACTACCCATCTGCATGGTCAGAACATCACTATGTTCCCTACCAATGAAACGTGGTACTTCACATCGCAGATGCTAGTCTCAAGCTCGGGCGGCCCTTATCCTCTTTTGGACGGCCCAATTGACTAGGAACATGTTTAGAATACACAGTGACTATTAGATGTGTTTCATGATAGCCATCAAATCAACTTTCACATCTAACATACACTATAGTGCATTCAAGGTCTTTATCCAACAATTGTAATCATAATAATGAAGATAAAGAATGCCATAAGAGAATGTGAATTTCATAAATAAAGTGTTAGAGTAGATGCCCGACTAGCCAACTTGTGGCGTGTGGATTTTATTGACTCTTTGTATAACAATCTTTATTTATGAAATTCGTATTGTTATATGGCATTTTTTATTTTCATTATGTTATAATGTTAACAATTGTGTTGGATAAAGACCTAGAATGCACCATAGTGTATGTTAGAGGTGATAGTGGATATGATGGCTATCATGAAATACATCTAATAGTCACTGTGTATTCTGAACACGTTCCTAGTCGATTGGGCCGTCAAAATGAGGATAAGGCCGCCCGAGCTTGAGACTAGCATCTGCGATGTGAAGTACCATGTTTCATTGGTAGGGAAAATTGTGATGTTCTGAGCATGCAGATGGATAGTGACCTGGTGATCTATCGAACTACCCTCGTTTGGACTTTCCAAGTGGTTACCATTTGTCGAGTGGATAAGTCCGAGGTCTTGGCTGTACCGATTAGTCCTCACTACTCGAAACGTCATTGAGACTCTACATGATAGGTGCCTCACTTTGACCAGTTTACCGACTCAGTTGGGGTCATTAGGTGGTGGGATTGGGTGAGGTCCCGATGCATGTAGGAGTCGATGCTTCGTTGTCGAGGATTCACCGCTCGCCTTTGTGCGTGGATATCCTATGCTATCTGAGGAGATAATAGTGTGATAAATCTCTGGCCAGAGTACTAGTTGTGTTTTAGGTAAATGGGTTTACCTAGTAACACACGTGATGTCACTATTTGATCTCCAAGATGTATTCATGGTTATTGGATCTCTAGCGACTCTCGATTTACCAATGGTTCGTTGATCTGATGGGAATATATGTGTTGAAAGGACCGTACTGTACGCTAACCACGACCGACTGGTTCTTGTAGGCACTATCAGTGATACTTAGGGGATCATGAGGTGATGTTGTTAGGTGCTTTACCTTGATCCGATGGGTCAGTCCGAAATTGTGATTTCGGAGTCGCAATTATTGTGGGCCTACGGCTAGCTGTATTCCTGAACCATTGAGGGTCACACAAGTACTGGTTTCACGATTCTCGCACGGAAACTGAGCTCAATGTGTTGAGCATAGGAGGAGTAATTTAGGGAGTACGACTTCCTAAAAGTCAACAGGGGTCAAATTGCAATTTCCTTAAAGTTTGGGCTAGTTTGACTATCCTTGAAACTTGGAGGGGCTAAACTACAATTTTGGACTAGGTGGTCTGAAAAATTGTTTTCGCATCATAATACTCAGTTTTGTGAACTGAGTAGATCGGTCCGATCTGATCGGCAATCGGAATTATGACGAAGCCACGGTGATGGAAATGAACCGAATGTTCATACGGGACTGGGCCTGACCCAGGTCCATTGGGCCGGTTCAAGCCCATCATAAGTCCACTTATACTAGCCTAGGGCTACATGGGAGACACACTTGCATCAAACCCAAACCCTACTAGCCGCCGCCCCTCACCTCCACTCTCCCTCTCGGCCGCCGCCCTCATGCGCCCGCCGCCGTGCGCCGCCTTGCCTTTGTTGGACTCGTTCCGACCACCTCGACGAGGAGATTCCGTTCGTGGTAAATTCGTCAGCTCTTCTAGTGCAGACTGACGAAAGAGTCGTGTTTCCAGTCGTGGATTGGATTCGGAGAACTACCGCCGCCAACCGTTGAAGTGCCAATTTCCCTGTAAATCTGGTCGGAGCCAGGCGCCTAGACTCCAGCAAGGTAACGCTCTAAAACATCCTATGAATGTTTTATTGCCTTTGTTATTATGTATTGACCGTTCCCGGTGCAAAATCTTAAAACTTCCGCTGCACCCCGGGAAACTGGATCCGGATCCGCCGCTACGCCAACAGTGGTATCAGAGCTTTGGCTCGGATCTGTCAATACATAAATTGTGCCTATATTACATTAAATTTTGAATTTTCAAAAATAAAAAAAAAAACTTGTTTTTTACGCCGGCGCCGCCGCGCAGGCCGCCTCGCGCATCGTGCACTGTAGCTACGCGCAGCGTGCGGCGCCAGCGCCCTGTAGCTGCACGTAGTGTGCGCACTGTAGCTGCACGCAGCGGCCGCGTGCTGGCCGGCGAGCGTTGCGCCCGCTGGTCGGCCACCGTGCGCAATTGTCGCGCACGGTGTTGCGCGACGCCTGCCGCCCACATGCGCGCGCCGTGCGCGCAGGTGGCCGCCACCGTGCGCACGAGTTGCGGCCACCGTGCGGCGACTCCGAGGCGGTGTTGCGACACTGTTTTGAATCCTAGGGTTTGTTTCGTGCCTGTCCCGGACGGCCGGAGGGTTTTCGGGCCAATATTTGATATTGGGCCATTTTGGTCGAACCAAAATTGATTTTGAAATTTTTTAGTTTTTGAGCCTAAAATTGTTTTAAGCCCAATATGATGCAATTAAAATTGACAAAATATGATTTTATATATAAAATAGATAAATACTCAGCATGACACGTGGAATTCGTATTGAACACATTGAAAATGCTGCAGATAACAGAGATATTCTCCTATAAATAAGATTGAATTCGAAATCCTTGTAACTTTTGCTACAGACTTCAGGATTTGACTCTGTGAGTTACTGGGAACAAGTGCAAGAAAGCTGAAGCAAAATTGGAAGAATTGAACAGAGATTAACGAAGGTATAATTTGACAGCGAAAGTCAGGGAATTCGAATACTCAAGACTGATATTTCTTGAGTTATCCCAATGAAATCACATACTCTGTAGTTACCGTTCTTTATTTAGAACTTGAATTGTATGTATCGATCCATCACAGGTAGTGGATCTTTTATATTTGCATGATATTGCATAACATGAAGAGAATATGAATTGATTCTAATGCCCAGGACTGAGATGACCTGATTTTCGAAGTTGGAGTTAACTTCGATAGATGGATATCCATGTCAAGATCGGATACGAATCTTGATGGCGTTGATGTGAAATGGAATCAATTCTGGAACGAAGAATGGAGATAGATTCATTGATTTGCATTGTAGAACTGATACTGATTGATATGTGTTTATCTATTCTATTGCATATACCTGTTAATTATACTGAGATGATTCCCACCGGAGTTTATCCGGCTGTTGTTTTGTTTTGTATGTGTGCATGACAACAGGAGGAAGGAACTAGTGGGAGTAAACAAGGGTAGCGAGAGATTACTACCTAGAGGAAGGGCGAAACTCAAGAAGACTAGACACCAGCTGATAGTCTAGGTCTTGGATAGTAAATCTTAGTCTTGCTAGAATCTGGTTTTGCAATTGTGGATCAAACTTGTATGAATGAATTTAGATTGTATGAACCTTGTACAGTAAGTATTACTTATAAATAAATAGCTTTTGCGATACAAGTTGAGATCTTTAGTCTTCTGCTGTTATAAAAAAAAAATTTGTTACGAACCAGATTTCATTTAATAAATTCGTTTGGATTAACTATCGCCCAATTAGATGAGATTAGACTAATTGTGGGAAGAGAGTCTCACAAGATCTCATCGTCTCTGGTCGGCATAACTCTTCTGACGACTCTGGGCTGTCCTCATCCGATCCCGTATCCTCGTCACTATGTTTGTTGTCTGTTGCACTAGCTCCGGCCCAGTCAGCACTCTCTCTCCAACCTCATCCCAGTGCACGGGAGATCGACATCTCCTACCATACAGAGCCTCATACGGAGCCATCCCAAAATCGATGCTTGAAAGCTACTGTTTTACGTAAACTCTACCAGAGGCAATCTCTAGTACCACGTACCCTGGAAATCTATCACACAAGCTCTCAGCAAAACCTCCAAAATCTAGATGACTCTCTCCGACTGAACATCCTTCTGCGGGTGAAAAGCTGTACTGAACGACAACCTAGTCCCCAGGGCGGCGTGTAAGCTCCTCCAAAAGGCAGATGTAAACCTAGTGTCCCTATCTGACTTTATAGATACTGGTATGCCATGCAGCCTGACAATATCTCTGATGAAAAGCTCTGCGTACTACACGTAAACTCTACCAGAGGCAATCTCTAGTACCACGTACCCTGGAAATCTATCACACAAGCTCTCAGCAAAACCTCCAAAATCTAGATGACTCTCTCCGACTGAACATCCTTCTGCGGGTGAAAAGCTGTACTGAACGACAACCTAGTCCCCAGGGCGGCGTGTAAGCTCCTCCAAAAGGCAGATGTAAACCTAGTGTCCCTATCTGACTTTATAGATACTGGTATGCCATGCAGCCTGACAATATCTCTGATGAAAAGCTCTGCGTACTACGTTGGGTGAAAGTAGTCTTCACCGGCAAGAAATGTGCTGACTTGGTGAGTCTGTCCACAATCACCCATATCGCTGTGTATCCTCTGGGACTCCTGGTAACCCAACCACGAAATCCCTAGTAGTATGCTCCCACTACCACTCGGGAATAGGGAGTGTCTGAAGCAACCCTGTCGGTCTCTGATGCTCTGCCTTGACTTGCTAACAAGTCAAGCACTCCGATACGAATCTCCCAATATCCTTCTTCGTCTCCGGCCACCAATACAGCGTTTGCAAATATCTGTACACCTTTGTACTCCCTGGGTGGATGGAGTACGTCGATGGATGAGCCTCAGATAAGATCTCATCTCTCAACTGCTCAGTGATCGGCACCCACATGCGACCTCTGAAACGAACGATCCCATCCTCAACTATATACAGACCTCATCCTCTGGCCTCATCTCGCTGTCTCCACTGCTGAAACTGCTCATTAGAGGCCTACCCATTTCTAATCGCTCCCGAGGAGTCGGTTGAACTGTAAGCGCTTCTAAACTCGATGCACAGCCTCCTGAATAGAACTCCATTCCAAACTTCTGTATCTTAGCCTGTAGTGGCCTCTCGACTGATAAACATGCCACTACTGCAGTCTTTCGGCTCATAGAGTCTGCTACCACATTAGCTTTACCCGGATGGTAGCTAATGTCACTATCATAGTCCTTCACCAACTCTAGCCATCTGCCTGCCTCATGTTCAGCTCCTTCTGGGAGAAGAAGTACTTGAGGCTCTTATGGTCGGTGAAAATCTGACACTTCTCACCGTACAAGTAGTGTCTCCAAATCTTCAGTGCAAACACTACTGCTGCAAGCTCTAGATCATGCGTCAGAGAATTCTGCTCATAACTCTTAAGCTGTCTCGACGCATATGTGATAACCTTGCCTCCATGTATCAGAACTGCACCTAACCCTCTCAGTGAAGCATCCGTGTACACTACAAACTCCTCATGATCCACCGACATCGCTAAAACTGGCGCTGAAGTGAGGGCCTCCTTCAGCTGATCAAAGCTCCTCTGGCACTCGGGACTCCACACATACTTCGCATTCTTCTTGGTCAGGGCTGTCAAGGGCACTGATGTAATGCCCGAGATTATTATGTAGCGATTAAGTAAATTCGAATTTCCGGACGCCAGATCTTGATGAAGTCTGGTTTAGAATTCTCGGATTTCTTCTGGAAATTTTATGCTTCGAATTGAAATTCTTCTGGGTGAAATCTGGTTGAGATTCGGAGTTGAAATGATGAATTTCGGGAGTGAAACGTTGCAAATTCGAATTTCCGGACGCCAGATCTTGATGAAGTCTGGTTTAGAATTCTCGGATTTCTTCTGGAAATTTTTATGCTTCGAATTGAAATTCTTCTGGGTGAAATCTGGTTGAGATTCGGAGTTGAAATGATGAATTTCGGGAGTGAAACGTTGCCATTTTGGTGAAGTCTGGTGCATTGCGTAAGTTATCGCGACCATATGATGAAACGTGGTCGTTTTGGAGGAAGCTGGTAGAGTCTTACCAGTCGTTGATAACACAGGTATAATACATTGTCGTTTTACGGAGACCAGTAGTAGCACTATTGTGAGAAATTTGGTATAGTGGAATCCAGACGTCAACGGTAGTCAACAATATTATTGAGAGTGATCGCTGGTTTTAGATGAGCGACGTCGTTTCGCTACGCAGTCGAAGCGTTCAAAAGAGAAGTCTGGTATCAGTTTTTGTGCGGGCGCAAGAGTTAACAGGAAAGCGACACGTGTTGTTCAACCTCTTGAAGTTGACTGCTGGTATGGGGCACAAATCAGTCGTTGCACTTTTGTGAAATCTAAACCAGTCGTGGGAGCAACGCGACGTCGTTTTGACTTATGAAACAGGAACCTCAAGACGACACCGTTTGAATTAGTTAGCGGGACCAGTCGTTGAGCTATTTCCGTGTGACCAGCTGTTGGGTTCTTTCAGTAGAGATCTGGAATCAGCCGTTGGTATGTTGCGACGTCGTTTGGATTAGTTGTCACGGCGTCGTTTTGACATTAAAGAAATACAGTGACTGGTTGTTATGATTGGTTATTATGACGTCTGGTTGTGATTGTGAAGTCTGGTTATGTTGCGACTGGATATCACTGCAACTGAGTGTAGCTACTACTTCCAGTCATGAGAATTGTTGTTATCAGTCGCAAGATTTACCCTGTAACGTTTGATTATCGAGAATAACAGCTGATACATTATAAGCGCTAGTGGAAGAATCTGATTAATGATATATATTGTTGCAAAGATCTGTTTTTGAAGCGGTGGGAGTATATCCTATTTTTGGTAGGTAAATACTCAGCATGACACGTGGAATTTGAATTGAAGACATTGGAAATTCTGCAGAAAAGCAGAGACCCTCTCCTATAAATAAGAGTGAATTCGAACTCCTTGTAACTTTTGCTAAAAACATCGGAATTAGATTCTGTGAATTTATTGGGAACGATTGCGATAAAGTTTGAAGTGACATCTGGAGAATTCGAACAGAAAGTAACGAAGGTATAATTTGACATAGAGAGTCAGGGATCTGAATACTCGAGAATGATATTTCTTGAGTTATCCCGACAAAATCACATACTCTATGATTACTGTTCTTGATTTAGAACTTGAGTTATGTGTGTCGATCCATCACAGGTAGTGGATCTTTTATTTTTGCATGAGATTTCATGATACGAAGAGAAAATGAATTGATTCTAATGCCCAGGACTGAGATGACCTGATTTTTGAATCCTGAGTTGGGTTCGATAGATGGATATACATGTCAAGATCGGATACGAATCTTGATGGCATTGATGTGAAATGGAATCAGTTCTGAGACGAAGAATTGAGATAGATTCATTGCATTTTAGAATTGATATATGTTCTGCATTTATTTATTCTATTGCATATACCTGTTGATTATACTGAGATTGTTTCTTACCGGAGTTTATCCGACTGTTGTCTTGTTTTGTATGTGTGCATGACAACAGGTAGAAGAGAGCTGAATTGATTGGGCAAGGGTAGTGAGAGATGGCTACCTAGAAGAAGGGCGACAAATAAGAAGTACTAGAGATCTGCTGCTAATATAGTCTTCAAATAATTAGCGATTAGTGTTGATGAAATCTGGTTTTGTGGCTACTGGTCAAATTTTGTATTGATAAATATAAAGTACATTAACTATTGTACTGTTTCGTTCTGTTTATGAATAAACATCTTTTGGAAATAAACGTGGTTATGCTCTGTTACAAATGACCAGCTTTTGCGGACCAAATTTAAAAAATTTTTTTTTTACCAGATTTCACTAATTAAACTAGTTGGTTTAACTAAGCGCCCATAAGATGAGATTAGAAGAATAATTGTGAGTAGAGAGCCTCACAACTGAAGTCGAAGAGAAGCCCTTGATAAACTTGCGGTAGTATCCTGCTAACCCCAAGAAACTGCGAATCTCCGCTACATTCTTTGGAATCCCCCAGTTCTGCACTACCTCCACCTTCGATGGGTCAACAGAAATCCCCTCTCTAGAAACAATATGCCCCAAGAATGCTTCTTGGTCGAGCCAAAACTCGCACTTGCTGAACTTGGCATACAACTTGTGCTCTCTCAATGTCTGCAAAGCCGTCTGCAAATGCTGTCTATGCTCCTCTAAGCTCCTCGAATAGACCAGTATGTCGTCGATGAAAACAATGTTGAACTGGTCTAAGTACTGTCTGAAGACCCTGTTCATCAGATCCATTAAAATCGCTGTGGCATTCGTCAGGCCAAACGGCATCCCCAATAACTCATAGTGGCCATATCGTGTCTGAAATGCAGTATTGGACACATCCTCCTCTCTAACTCTCAACTGATGGTATCCAGACCTCAAATCAATCTTCGAGAAAACCGAAGCTCCCTGCCACTGGTCAAATAAATCCTCTATCCTCGGGAGCGGTACTTATTCTTCACTGTCACACGGTTCAACTCCCGGTAGTCTGTGTACAATCTCATGCTACCATCCTTCTTCTTCACAAACGGAAATGGTGCGCTCCATGGAGAAAAGCTATGGCGTATGAACCCCTTGTCGAGCAACTCCTGAATCTGCTCCTTCAGCTCCTTCATCTCGGTAGGAGCCAAACGATACGGTGTCTTAGAGATAGACACTTACCTGGAATCAGCTCGATCGAAACCTCCACCTCTCGCTCCGGTGGAACTCCCACAACATCATCAGGGAATACATCTGCAAAATCCCTGACTACCTCCACATCAGATAGTGAAGGGCCTGCTGAATCTCCTGAAGCGGTAACACTGGCCAAGAATGCCTGACATCCGAGCTCAACTAGCTTCTTGGCCTGTATAAACGATATGAATCTGGTCTTCCACGGTCTCCTCGCTGCCTCAAATAAGAAGGTCTCCTGCCCTGGCGGCCTGATAGTCACTGACCTCCTCTGGAAATCAATCACTGTTCCAAAATCCGTCAACCAATCCATACCTAGGATGAGGTCGAATCCTGACATCGGCAAAACGACCAAGTATTCTCTGACCACATGATCCTGGAACATCATCGTCAAGCCCTGCACGACGCTGTTCGTCGTCAACTCCTCTCCTGACAAAACCGTCACGACGAGAGCTACTCCCAAGCTCTCCGAAATAATTCTCATCCTTTTTGTGAACGCACTCAAAATAAACCAAAGGGTCGCCCCTGAGTCTAGCAAGGAAAGGGTAGTGACACCAAGCACCCGAATCTCGCCTGAAACAGAAATGTCACACAGGCACGCACTTACAGTCAAACTAGATTTCCAAAAATCAATTTAGATGCCAAGGACATTTCTATGTTTGCTAGTCCTATCCGTCTAAGTTCTCAAGGCAAATTCTAGAAGATCTAACAATTCTTACTTATATAAACTCAGCAACTAAGGCATAGAATCTCCTAGCAGTGCTCTACCTAGCATGCAATTCTAAAACACCCAGATAGCATCATGACAAAGCACGGGAACGACGGGAATCTAAAACGGAATACCTGTGAGTAATGTTGTTGGATCTATGCTTTGAATTACACAAAACCTATTACTGTGTTTCTAACAATTCTAGGAAGTGTGCAGATATCAACAGGAAAAAGTATAGTGCGCTAAAAACCGTTGAAGTCTAAAATAAGGCGATGTGAAGTGAAATGAAGAATCTGTTGATAACAGCAGAAATCTGTATGGAAGATATTGCAATCAGCAACGTTGAATATTGAAGTGTGAACAGTATTCGAAGTGAACATGAAAATCACTATTGAGTTGCACAGTGGAAAATCTGGAACGCTAGATGTTGAAGATAGAAGAAGTCTGATTTGGCGTGAATAGGTGAAGTCTGATTTGAAGAAATAGGACAAGTCCGATTGAAGCAAACATTGAAGAAGTCTGTTCGAGTAAAGAGAAAGAGAAATCTAGAAAAGAACGGTTGGAATGAAGTTAACGAGAAAAGTTGGAAGAAATCTGGTCTGGTAGAAATCTGGATTCACATACGCGAAGAAGTAAATTGAAGAAAAATCAAGTGAAGTCTGGAACAATCAGTTGTTGAAGTCTGAATAATTCCAGACGCAGCAGTAGCTAAAGAAAATACCAGACGCAGAAGATAAAAGAAGAACCAGACGTCGCCTGAATATGAAAAATCAGACGCAGCACAAGAACAAGATAAACCAGACGCTGGTCTTGCGCTAAGGAAAATAAATCAGACGTTGCAATTGCACAGTAGAAAACCAGACGTTGCAATTGCACAATAGAAAACCAGACGTTGCAATTGCACAGTAGAAAACCAGCCGTTGAAATGAAAAGAAAAACCAGATGCAAAGAAGGAAGAACCAGACGTTGTAGTAGTTGCAACCAGACGTGAAGAAATAAACCAGACTTTGGATTGCAAAGGATAAATTAGTCAGACGTTGCATTGTAAAGGAAATACCAGATGTTGTGTTGAAGAAAATGGACCAGACGCAAAGAAGATGCACAGACGTAGCCTACACAGAATTTAAACAGAGGAAAAGAAAAGATGCAAGCAGTTGAGAAGAAGCAATATCAGTAGTGGCAAACAGAGAATTGTGAAGAAGTGAGCGAAGCAGTAGTTAAACAGAAGAAGTTGAACAGTTGATGAATCGAAGATACAAACAGTAGCGAAACAGTGCACGATAAAATTAGCAGATGAATCAATCGGCAGAAGTCATGAAGAACAATAAATCAGCAGAAGATCAACAGAATCCGAAACATATGTTGCACGAAGATGTTGAATCAGCTGTCACATATTAGGATCAATTATGACGATGAGAAGAAGATGATTCAACGTCTGGAGCGCTAAAACAAAGCTACACCAGCTGTTGCGCGTCAATGTACCAGCTGCTGGAATTACTAAACCAGCTGCTGGAAAACATGAATCAGCTGTTGCAAAGGAAATGGTTCAGCTGTTGCGCTAACAAGATGTATAAATCAGCTGCAGCGCAAAGAAGAGTTTGAAGCAGCTGTTGTGCTAAGTAAAAGCTATCAGTTGGCGATATAGTTCAAAGATAAAGCAGCTGCTGGAATTTAGTTGTGGGAGAAACCAGCTGCTGGAACGTAAAAGGCAAAATCACAAGATGACAAAAAGCCTGCAAAAGAAAAGGACACAAGGACAACTCACTGTCGGTACTTTAAGGAACACATTTCAACAGAAGAAAACTTGTGTCTAACGGGAATAAATTTGAACAGCAATATATATACAAGAAGCACTGTTGAAGAAAGTGATTTTGACAGATTAATTAACACAGTGCAAAATACGAGGGAAGAAAATTGGAGACGAAGCAGTAGACCGCCATTAGAGAGGAGCGCATAACGAGTGTCTACTGCTGAGTCTCAATCGGCTATTGAAGAGCATTTTCCCAGTGTGTGAGATTTATTTTTCTGAGAGTTGAGCGTTCACTGTAAAATCTCACACACACATATTCACTCGCATATTTTGAGAGTTGTGCGAAATTGTTTAGCGAGTGAATCACCAAACAAAAATCAGATCCCGTCCAAGCACGAAGACGTTAAACTCTGTGTATGTAGTTAGTCACACAGTTGCGGCTGGTGTGCACTTGTTGAAGCTTGGAGTTCACCTAGAGCGAGGCTCGGTGACTCTTCTTTTAGTGGAACCTTCCGAGGAGGAAGAAAGGGAGACGTAGGAGATTGAGATCCGAACTTCCAGAAACAAATATCAGTGTATTGTATTATTTTATTTACTTCCGCATATGCAATTTATTTTAGCATTGCATAACACTTCGGTTGCGAACACAGTAGTCGAACAGATTTCTGTAAACAGAAATCTGTTTGTGTTGAGTTTTAAAATTAGGATTCATTTCTGGTGTTTTCCGCATGTTTTTACTACATAACAGATCTGTCTCCGGTGATCTGTTTTAATTTTCAAGAACCCGAGGTATTGTACCTCTTTATAGCAGCGCAAAATTTTTATTTTTCAGTAGCAGCGCTCGCTTGCATTTTATTTCCTATTTTTTTCGGTCCTAACAAGTGGTATCAGAGCAGGTTGTTCTTGAACGAGCACTTATTTTAAAACGCATGTGCTATGTTTTTAAAATGTTTTAAATGTTTTTGAGAAGCTTATAATATGAAGGCCAGGTGAAAATGATTTTATATATCGGTTTTCTCTTGATAAACTGACACGGAATGCGCGAGTTCCGTGCGGATGCCAAGATCCTATTTCGGGGCTATGAGCTCACCTGGAGCGAGTCTCGGTGACTCATTTTAGCACATGGGACGAAATAGGAGAAATGAAAATCTGAGTTTTAGCTGTCACATTTTCTTTCTGGTTCTTCATATGTGAGTGACTCAGTAGCACATGTTCTTATTTGAAACAATATTTAAAGTGCTCTGAAAATTTTTCAAACTTTATGTTATGCTAAATTTCAGCTGGTGCTTCATTTTTAAAATGATTTGAGCTTATATTACAAAAAAAAAAAATTATTATTAATCTTTCTCTGCATATATAAGTTAAAGCAGAAGCACACTTTCAGCTCTTTCAAAATCATAGCATATTGTTGCATTTGGTTCTTCCCACAAATCAGTTTTTGTTTTTCAAATATAAATATTCATGCTGTCACGGTTATTGGTGTTGCAGTGTAGGGAGAGCTTTATTTAAAATTTATTGGGAAGACCAGATTTCTACCATTTTTTGATTCCCACAAAAAGGGAGAGAATTGTTAGATCATGCATTTGTTATTTAAGGTTTTCTATTTATAATAATTTATATCAAATGATAATATTACCACTTTTATAATTTATTATTAGAATAATAATTAAATATTAATTAAAAATATATTACTGAATTTATTAAAAGGGCAAATTGGTGATAAATCCCTGATCAGAAAAGTACCTTGTTTGTCAGTCCCTATTTATGTACAATTTATTCTGCAGTTCCTGATACATATACAAACTTGTTTCTAACTCCCTTCTCTCCTTTTTCAACGTATTCCCCGATACTGCATGTTTCTTCCCCATTTCTTCTCAATTTGTTCACATTTCTTCCACTGATTTCTCCCCCATTACAAAGAGCCCATTTCTTCTCAATTTGTTCCCATTTCTTCCATAACCCTGGACGGATCTGCCTTGATTGCAGTCAAGATCAGTAAGTTTTGCAGGTTAAAGTTCCCGCTAAATGCCGAATTTTGAAGAACAATCTTTTCAAGCAACTCAATGAGTTCATGAGGAAGGTCAGCTGTCATAAAAGCTTTAACAGCAGCAGAGACTTGCTCTGGGCTTTTGCTTTCAGGCAAAGCAGTTGATACAATTTGATCAATGAGCAGCCTTCTGAATTCATTTTCCGGATCTAGAACCTTTCCCCATAGATCGGCATCCATTCTTTCAACCACGTATCTGGTATAACAAAAGCAGTGGATTAACTTCTTGGACAGAAGGAACTACTAACCGAAACACTAATACTATACAACTCGCAGACCTGGCTTGCAGCTTGAACAAAGAATTCTTATTTGTCACGTTAATGAGTTCATCAAGCAACATTGAGTACATGAAAAACGATTTCCCAAATAAGAGAAAAAGTTTTATTGAGGATGAATACCTTTTGCACATAACCTTCAATGTAGCGAAGCATGTTGTTAGAGTATAAGTAATGTGTGAGGTCTGGAACAAAACGAAAGCGTCATTTATACGTGCTGATGATGTTCGAATTGAAGTGAAACAATTGAAGTCTGGAAGAAGGCGTTGAACTGGAGAAGTCTGAATTTAAAGATAAAAGACAGGTGAAATCTGGAAGAATTGAAAGAAGTCAATCAACAGAGGATGATTGCGCAGAGAAGAAAAACCAGACGTTGTTGAAATGAAGTCTGGAACAATCAGTTGTTGAAGTCTGAATAATTCCAGACTCAGCAGTAGCTAAAGAAAATACCAGACGCAGAAGATAAAAGAAAAACCAGTCGTCTCCTGAATATGAAAAATCAGACGCAGCGCAAGAACAAGATAAACCAGACGCTGGTCTTGTGCTAAGGAAAATAATCAGACATTGCAATTGCACAGTATAAAACCAGACGTTGCAATTGCACTGTAGAAAACCAGTGCAATGAAAAGAAAAACCGGATGCAAAGAAGGAAGAACCAGACGTTGTAGTAGTTGCAACCAGACGTGAAGAAATAAACCAGACTTTGGATTGCAAAGGATAAATTAGCAAGACGTTGCACTGTAAAGGAAATACCAGATGTTGTGTTGAAGAAAATGGACCAGACGCAAAGAAGATGCACAGACGTAGCCTACAAAGAATTGAAACAGAGGAAAAGAAAAGATGCAAGCAGTTGAGAAGAAGCAATATCAGTAGTGGCAAACAGAGAATTGTGAAGAAGTGAGCGAAGCAGTAGTTAAACAGAAGAAGTTGAACAGTTGATGAATCGATACAACCAGTAGCGAAACAGTGCACGATAAAATCAGCAGATGAATCAATTAGCAGAAGTCGTGAAGAACAATAAATCTGCAGAAGATCAACAGAAGCCGAAACAGATGTTGCGCGAAGATGTTGAATCAGCTGTCACATAGTAAGATCAATTATGGCGATGAGAATAAGATGATTCAACGTCTGGAGCGCTAAAACAAAGTTACACCAGCTGTTGCGTGTCAATGTACCAGCTGCTGGAATTACTAAACCAGCTGCTGGAAAACATGAATCAGCTGTTGCAAAGGAAATGGTTCAGCTGTTGCGCTAACAAGATGCATAAATTGAATCAGCTGTCACATAGTAAGATCAATTATGGCGATGAGAATAAGATGATTCAACGTCTGGAGCGCTAAAACAAAGTTACACCAGCTGTTGCGTGTGAGACCTGGATTTGTAAATTAGATTTATCGTTGGAATGAATCGATAGATATGTATAGAGGTTTTAGATCTCTTTTCTGAGTGCTTGAGTTGCATTTTCGGGTTCCATTTCGTGTGTTGAACAATTCTGGAGATTCTGTTTTCTTTCGCGTATTAGAGGTACCTGCTGGTCGATGTGTCAGCTGGTTTTGGTAAATTAGCAGCTGGTCGGTGATGAATCCAGCAGAAGAGCGTTTTAGCGCGAGATTCCTGAAACGCTGTCGTTGCATGTGTTGTGGTCAGCAGGTGCGATTATCGCGTAGCGTTCACTATCTCACACACACAGATTCACTCGCATATTTTGAGAGTTGTGCGAAATTGTTTAGCGAGTGAATCACCCAACCCAAATCAGATCCCGTCCAAGCACGACGACGTTAAACTTGTTGGGGATCCGGATCCGCCCCCCGGCGAGGCAGCGGAAGAACATAAAACAGGTGCCGGGAGACGATCAATACGAAAACAACAATTCATAATTGTCACACATAAGGCGTTTAAGCGGATTACCTTGCTGGCACTTGTGCCTGGCTCCAACCGGTATTACAAGAATCCGGCTCTTCTCGGTAGATTGCGGTAGATTATCGCCAATCCGGTCCACGACCAGATCCGAGACTCCTTCGTCAGGCTGCACTAGAAGCGCTGACGAGATCAGCACGAACGAATACTCCTCGAAAAACTAGGTCGGAACAATTTTCCGGCGAAGCTCGTCGGCGGCGGCGGCGGCGGCTTGTGAGTGAGGAGGGGGGC
>KV018673.1:187542-207052 GCA_001598015.1 Dorcoceras hygrometricum
TTTATGGATCTGCTTGTCTGTATGTTTAAGATATGTTTAAAATTTCATGTTTGAAATGATTTAGACATGAAAAGGAAAGAAATATGGGTTCGAAAATGATGTTTTGATGTTTATGATGCTTCCAAAATGTTTTCCAGAAAGTTATGAATGTTTCAAAGAACTGAGGATTCGAGTTTATTCCCATAATGTTATGAATGTTCTTCTTTCAGTAGTTGTAATATCAGAATTTGATAACTGTGTAATCGGTAGTTGCTGGTTGAATCATTATAAAGTATGGTTTGATAGGCAACGGCGGATGGCATAGTTGTTGTTTTGATGTTACAAATGTCGAGTTATGTTCCAGCAGCTGTATCTCCTTGTTAAGATTCAGCAGCTGCATTGTTATAATGTTTACGAATGTTCTTCCTTTTTGCTGTATTGTCGGGATTTGATGATTGTGTAATCGGTAGTTGCTAGTTGAATCAGTATAAAGTCTGGTTTAATAGGCGACGGCTGGTAGCGTTATCATTGTTTCGATATTACAAGTGTTTTCGTAAATTCCAGCAGATGCACTGTTCATCAGCAGGTGCATTTTTCCTTGTTAAAATCATCAGTTTCACTTTTTCGTTGAAAATTCAGCAGTTGCACTTCTTTGTTGAAAATCAGCAGCTGCATTGTTATCGTAATACCAACAGCTGCATTCGTTTGTTATAATTCAGCAGTTGCGTTGTTTTTATAAAATTAGCAGATGCACTGTTCACCAGCAGATGCATTCCATTGTGATAGTTCAGCAGTTGTTTTATTCGTTTCCAAGAACTGTTCATTTCAGCTGGTATTAGTCTTGCGACTGGTACTATTCATTTATATATACGTGTTAGCGCTTTTTCTTGCAACTGGTTGATTAGCGTATTTCTTGCGGCTGATCGATGCGCTAACGACGTCGTTTCTTTAAGTTATAAAATATCAGCAGATAGTCTTTCATCCTATCTGTTATTTACTTCAACGACATCTTTTCATTTAAATACGATTGTCTTAGTAAAAGATCTTGCAGCTGGTTTCTATTTATTCCAGCTGGTTCATTTTAGAGATATTTGCGAACAGCAGAGATCTGTTTTGTTTCATAAGTGCTGTTCCATTTTCTTACGACTGGTCCCTGCATTTCGACTGGTTTCTCTCCATTGTTACGATTTCAAGGTTCTAATTCGATACTCAGTAAAGTTTAAAATGGGAAGCAAATGTTTAAAATGATGGAACCCGATGAATTACAGAAATTTGAAGGAATGTTTCACGAAAGGATGTAATGGAACAAAGTTTATTTTAAGATTATGGCATAGATAGTTGACGGTCACCAAGGAGAAGGTGAGCAGTGTCTAGATGTCGACTGCCCTTTCATAATGAGCTATATGCTAAAACTGATATCTGGAGTCATTTTGATCAAAGTGCAACATGGACCATGAGCAGCTTATATGCCATAGTCTAAAGAAAAGGAATTGATGTTAGAGCTGGGCTATTATCCCCTGTCTCTAAGATTACGAACGAATTGTTTATGAAATGTTTGTATGTACAGTTGTCTACCTGCGTTAAATGAAATTGTTAATATTCAGGTTTTACTTGCTGAGCCTTTAGGCTCACTAGCTTTTAAAATGGTGCAGGTGCGACAACTGGAGAGCGAACAGAAGGTGTAACTTGAAATACAGCTGCTGGGTGGTATTGTGTTTATCCAAGGCCTACGTTTTCCGTGTCTCAGTTGTATCATTTTGATTTAGATTATATTGTATTAGATCAGTAGCAACGATTGTATATTTACATAGAATATCAGTTGTTGTAAATCGCAATTGCAATTATCAATGAAAACTGTTTTCCGAAAATATCTTTAGTAGTTGGCGCGCACTTAGTTACCTGCTGGTCTTTGAAATTGTCTTGTGTTTTGTTTCCTTTAAGTTATAAGAAATACAGCTTATAAAAAATTACCTTTTAGCCTTCTTTTATTCGAAAATTTTTATTTACCCCAATTCTCGTGGCCCCGTTGGGTTCGGGTGTCACAACATGGTATCAGAGCAACGTTCCTGAGATAAACACATGCACCATCAGCTGGATCAAAGTTCATCGTCTGTTCTTCTAAGTTGTGAGTTTATTTTCAGAGCATTGTCTTTAAATTAATTAGCAAGTTCTGATATATGTATGTGGTGGATTACGGGAAACAGAATATAGAATATCAGGAAGAGGAAGAACTAGAAGAAGTAATCCTCTAGAAGATCTGAGAGTGATAACAATGCTAATATCACTCAACTGTTAAGAATGCTGGTAGAACAGAATAACAACATAGGTAATGGCCAATCTTCCAGCAGCAGGGGACCTAGTAATGACGATCCCCAAGAGAAGTTTAGACGACAGAAACCCAAGGAATTTAGTGGAACTACTGATCCACTAGTTGCAGAGAGCTGGATTAAATCCATGGAGGTTATTTTCGAGTACCTCCAACTGTCTGATTTAGATAGGCCAAGGTGCGCTATCTACATGTTAAGGGAAGATGCGATGATTTGGTGGGAAGGAGCCAAGTTGTCTGTGGATCTACTGAATCTCACTTGGGCAGATTTCAAGCACGTATTCTACGAGCAATACTTCACGGCGGGAAAGAGATCTGAATTGAAGAGGGAATTTTGACCCTCAAGCAAGGGAGTTTAACCGTACGGGAGTATGTGCGGAAGTTTGAAAGAGGGTGCTATTTTGTGCCATTAATAGGAAGTGACCCATAAGAGAAATTGAGTCACTTCGTAGAAGGGTTGAAGCCGATGTTCAAAATGAATGTTAGGCTATCGGTGCCAAGGACTTATAGAGAAGCAGTGGATAGAGCCCTGCAAATTGAAAGGGATTGGAAGGATCTCGATGAAGAAAGGCAGCAAAACAGACAAGCCTTTCAGCAGAAGGACCCGAGACCATTCAAGAAACAGAACAAGAACCAGCAGAGGCCTCAGGAGCAAAACAGGTGAAATTTCGATAGCTGGATTTCCTTCTCTAGCTTTGTTAGATTCAGGAGCTACGCATTCATTCATTTCTGCTGAGTTTGTTAAGAAATTGTCTATCCAGCCGGAGCAAGTAATGATAGGTTATTGTGTGTCGGTACCATCAGGGTAAAAGCTGGTATCGCACGAACTGTTTAGAAGTTTAGAACTTAAACTTCAAGGGCACAAGATTACTGCTGATTTAATTGTGTTGCCGATGCCAGAATTTGATTTGATTTTGGGAATAGATTGGCTAACTAAGTATGGGGTAGTAATTGACTTTAAACTACGAGCAGTAGCTGTCAACCCACCAGGAAAAGAGTTATTCCATTTTTGGCCAATCATGTTAATAAAGTCCCTTCAATTATATCATCGTTAGCAGCGACTGATAGACCCCAGCTGTCAATTGTAGAAGTAGAAAACGAATTCCCTGATGTTTTTCCAGAAGATATCCTGGGATTTCCACCAGACAGGGAGTTGGAATTTTCGATTGATTTGGTTCCAGGAGCTGCTCCAGTATCTAGACCATAATATCGATTAGCTCCATCAAAAATGAAAGAACTGAAAGAACAAATACAAGATCTCTTGGGTAAGGGGTTTATAAGACCAAGTACTTCCCCTTGGGGAGCCCCTGTTTTATTTGTTAAGAAAAAGGATGGGAGTATGAGATTATGTATAGATTACCGCGAGTTAAATAAACTGACAATTAAGAATAAGTATCCATTACCCAGGATAGAAGATCTGTTTGACCAGTTGAGAGGGTCAGTAGTATTTTCTAAGATCGACTTGAGGTCTAGATATCACCAACTGAAGATTAAGGCAACTGATGTTTATAAAACAGCCTTTAGAACTAGGTATGGTCACTACGAATTCCTAGTTATGCCTTTTGGACTTACAAATGCTCCATCAGCTTTTATGGATTTAATGAATAGGGTCTTTCAACCATTCTTAGACCAGTTTGTAGTTGTATTCATTGATGACATCTTAGTGTATTCTAAGACCAGACGGGAGCACGTCCAACATTTAAGAATCGTACTCCACATTTTGAAAGATAAGCAGTTGTTTGTTAAATTTAGCAAATATGATTTCTGGATGGAGAAAGTATCATTCTTAGGCCATATAATTTTTAAGGATGCAATAGAAGTTGACCCAGCCAAGGTAGAAGCTGTTCGCGACTGGCCAGCACCAAAGAATGTTGCAGAGATAAGGAGTTTCTTGGGTTTAGCTGGATATTATAGGCGATTTATCCAAGGATTCTCTAAGATAGCTGTTCCTTTGACTACGTTAACAAGGAAGCAAGTGAAATATAACTGGACAGTTGAATGTCAAAACAGTTTTGACAAATTAAAGCAAGCACTGATTGAAGCACCTGTATTGACGATGCCAACTGATCAAGGAAAATTTGTAATTATACCGATGCTTCTAAGTTGGGACTAGGAGCTGTGTTGATGCAGGATTGTAAAGTAATATCATACGCATCTAGACAGCTGAAAGACCATGAGAATAATTACCCAACGCATGACTCAGAACTAGCAGCTGTTGTCTTTGCCCTTAAGATATGGAGGCATTACCTTTATGGGGAGAAGTGTGAGATATTTACAGATCACAAAAGTTTGAAATACTTCTTTACCCAGAAATAATTGAATATGAGGCAGAGGCGATGGTTGGAGCTGGTTAAAGATTATGATTGCACAATCAGCTATCACCCAGGAAAAGCAAATGTGGTGGCCTATGCATTGAGTAGAAAATCGGTAGGATTGTTGCAGCTGGTTGTCTAGAAGCCGTTGGCAAATGAAATTGAAAGGTTTGGACTTGAAATAGTAACCAGCAGCAGCAATGCAATGATGTTAGCAGACCTCTCCGTAAGATCTAATTTGATAAACCAAATTCGAGAGGGTCAGCAGCAGGACCAGCAGTTGAAGAAATGGGTCCAGCAGGATAATGAAAGAGGCAACAGTCTATATTTTACAGAGGATGGAATTGTTAGGTTCATGGGCAGAATTTGGGTACCCCAAATAGAAGGATTAAGAGCTGAATTGTTGAAAGAAGCCCATACAGCGCCATATTCGGTGCATACAGGAAGTACAAAAATGTACAAAGACCTCCAGCAATTGTATTGGTGGCCAGGAATGAAGAAGGATGTTGCCAAGTTTGTAGCAGAATGTTTAACTTATCAGCTGGTGAAAGCCGAACACCAGCGACCAGCAGGATTATTGAAGCCACTGCCGATTCCCGAGTGGAAATGGGAGTCGATAGCGATGGATTTTGTAACCGGTTTACCAAGGACTGTACAAGGATATAACTCCATTTGGGTTATAATTGATCGACTCACTAAGTCTGCTCATTTCTTACCAGTTAAAACAACATATGAGGTGAGCAGGTACGCAAAGTTGTATGTTAAGGAAATAGTAAGGCTACATGGTGTTCCAGTTTCTATTGTATCAGACAGAGATCCTAAGTTTACATCAGCATTTTGGAAAAGTATACACAAGGCTATGGGTACAAAGTTGACGTTCAGCACAGCGTTTCACCCTCAAACTGATGGACAATCGGAAAGGGTGATTCAGATTTTAGAAGATTTGCTCAGAGCTTGTATTGTGGATTTTTCAGAAAGTTGGGATGCGAAATTGCCACTGGTAGAGTTTGCCTACAATAACAGTTTCCAAGCTTCGATTCAAATGGCTCTATATGAAGCTTTGTATGCCAGAAAGTGTAGAACACCACTTCATTGGGATGAAGTTGGTGAAAGAGCTGGTTTGGGACCAGATGTTGTGGAGCAAACAGCAGCAGCTGTTAGAAGAATATGAGAAAGAATGAAAGCTGCTCAAAGTCGGCAGAAAAGTTATGCAGATAATCGAAGAAGGGAACTGAATTTTGAAACTGGTGATCATGTATTTTTGAGAATAGCTCCAATGAAAGGAGTTATGCATTTTGGAAAGAAAGGAAAGTTGAGTCCAAGGTATATTGGACCATACGAGATTTTAGAGAAGGTAGGAACACTCGCCTATCGACTAGCGCTGCCTCCACAAATGTCAGCAGTGCACAATGTTTTTCACGTATCAGCTTTGAGGAAATATATTCCCCACCCTTCGCATGTGTTAAGTCATGAACCAATTCAGTTAGCACCAGATTTAAGCTATGAAGAGCGACCAGAAAGAATTCTCCTCCGAGAAATTAGAAGATTAAGAAACTGTAGCATTCCTATGGTTAAGATACAATGGTCCAACCAGTCGGAGCGAGAAGCAACGTGGGAAACAGAAGCCGATATGCTAAGCCTATACCCATATTTATTTGGTACGTAAATTTCAAGGACGAAATTTCAAAAAGGAGGGTAGAGTTGTAACGCCCCAAAATCTATAGGACCACATTTATGCATTTTATTGATCGCATGGGCCAAATTGGCAATTTTAAATGTTATGTATTTGCTGATTTTAATTAATTTCAGAAACGAGATGCGCTGCGGCTGGTACCAGCAGATGACTCCAAAGAGTGATGCACAAGCTGGTTTAAATCGCTTGAAAAATATTTTAAGGAGGACAAATGATTTCTTTTGAAAAAGGTTTGGTGTTTTACAAATTAAAATGATATGAAGGGAATTTTACTAAACATTAGAAGTGTGTCATGCTTGATTTCACAAGTAACTTGCCACTAATCCCTTTCATATAAAAACCTGTTTTCAAAGTAAGATTTTCATCATTTGCAAAGAAAAGTGTTGGTCCCTGTTTTTCGAAGGAAACTAGCAGCCGCTGGTTTAAAATGAGCGATTAAAAATTTTCGCGCTGCTTGGAGCTGCAATAGCTCAAGGTTCTTGAACATTTAAAATAAACAGAGCACCGGAGACAGATCTGGTATGATTTAAAAATCATGCGTAAATACCAAAACTGAATCCTAATATTTTAAAACGATTCAAACAGATTTATGTGCAACATAAATCTGTTCGAAACTGTGCAAGTGCTTGTGTGCTGAACTGTATGCGATGCTAAGTATAAAATGCAAGTGCTGAATTATGCGTGCGTGCTAAAATAAAGGTGCGTGCTGAATGCAAGTGCTGAACTGTAAACGTGTGATGCTAAAGTAAAAATGCAATGCTGAAAGCTTAAAGAAATGGACCGATACACAGCAGATTTGTTTCTGGAAGTTCGGACCTCAATGTCCTACATCTCCCCTTCTTCCACCTCGGAAGGATCCACTAGAAGATTTGATCTTACAACTCGTGTACAGACCCGATCCCACAACCAGCAGCTGTGAGAACTCCTAGACGTCACAAATGCACACCAGCCGCAACTGTGTGACTAACTACATACACATGAGTTTTACGTCATCGTGCTTGGACGGGACCTGTGTTGGAAAGGTTTTGAGATTCATTCACTATACAATGAATGTGAATGAATCTCTGTGTGTGAGAATTACAGTGTACGCACAACTCTCAAAAGATACATCTCACACACTAGGGAAATGCTCCTAAACGAGCTAATACAGATTCAGCAGTCGACACAATAAGCTCCTCTCAAGAATGATTGTCGACTACTTCATCTTCCTGTGTTATTCCCTTTCGTTGTTGTCTCCTTTTGATTTTATTTTCTGTGCAACAACAACTCTCTGGTCTCACAACATCAACTCGTCTTCCTTCAAATCTTCTCCCTTAAATAGCCTCTGTTCAAATATAGCCGTTAGATAGATTCCAAATCTCTTCTGCGCTTGTAAAGGCTAATTCGTCGTCTTCTTTCCATATCCGTGCAATGCTCCTCTATAAATTATACTATTTCCCAGAATAGTACAAATATTGTTCCCTTAATTTCAGGCAATTTGTACGACTTAATCTCAGCCATTGATTCTTTCCATTTTGAGCGTTGATTGCATCCCAACAGCTGAGTGTCATTTCTTCTTCGCAACTGTCCAGACTTCACTCTTCTTTGCGCTGCTGCTGAAATTATCGTTGCGTCTGGATCTTTGCGACTTGATGCATATCAACAGCTGGTCTACTGTAGCTCTCGTCTGAATGTACTGTCTCTACCAATTGCTGATTAACATTTGATTTGCACTCCAACTGGTCATCATTTGATTTGCACCAGATGGTTGTCTTTACGCACCAGCTGAACCATCTGCTGAATCTTAGCGCGAAGGCAAAACGCTGTCGTACCAACTTATGTAAACGACATCGTTTTGCTATCGCTAACTTGAGTCCCCTTGACTGGTTGCACTGTAGCTGCCTGCTAGTCATTCTTATAAGAAGTACCTGCTGGTTCTTTGTAAGTCCAAGACGCCGTCGTTTCTCTTAAATCAAGCGCTGTCGTTTTGCAATTCTTAGCAAAACACGCTATCCACCAAATGCTTGCGCCTGCTGGTCATTGCCATCGCAAAATCTTCCTGCTGATTCTTATCACGAATGCAAAACGCTGTCGTTCCAACTTATTCAAGCGACATCGTTTTGCAATCGCCAACTTCAAATATCACCTGCTGGAACTTTGTCTTTGCGCTTCTGCTGAATCCATTCCACTGTATCCATCTGCTGAACTCTAACCATCTGCTGATTCTTTAGCACGACGTCGCTTTCTTCACTGTTACGTTTGCTGTTGTCAGCTTCTTGTTCAACATTGCTCATCAGCTGTCAACAGCTTCTTGAATAGCGACTGTCAACAGATTCGTCAACAGTAATTAGAATCGCGACTGCTAACAAATTCGTCAATAGTAATATGAATCGCGACTGCTAACAGATTCGTCAACAGTAATATGAATCGCGACTGCTAACAGATTCGTTAACAGTAATATGAATGGCGACTGCTAACAGATTCGTTAACAGTAATATGAATGGCAACTGCCGGCAGCTTCGTGAATAGTAACTGACAACAGCTTCTTCAAAAGTAACTTGCGACTGGAATCTTCTTCTACGACGTCGCTTTATCTCTTCCGCTTGCAGCTGGTCTTCTCATCGTTCCAGCTGATTCACTTCGCTCCAGCTGGTTCAACTTGGCCTACGCCTGATTACGAACAACTGATTCAACTTTGGACGTCTCCATTGCTAATCCAGCTGCCGTCTAAATGTATGCACCAAACCAACTGCTGAACTTTAACTTGAACCATCGAAATCCAGCTGCCGATTACAATGATTAACCAAACCAACTGTGAACTTATATTGTGAACCATCGGCTGGGCAAACTTCTGCTACTGTTCATCTTCTTCTTCGTTCCTAGAATCTGTACACTTAAGTGGAATTGTTAGAAACACAATAACAGGTTTTGTGTAATTCAAAACTTAATCAGGATCTGTCAAAACAGATCCATCAATCTCTCCCTTTTTGATTTACACGAAACCTTAAATAAACGATGCATGTTCTAACAATTCTCTCCATTTTTGTGGGAATCAAAAAGAGATCGAACTGCTGGTCTTCCCGATATTTAAAACAAAACTCTCCCTACACTGTTACAACAAAAACAACGTAACAGCAGGAGTTTTAAATTTGAAAAACCAAAACCAGCTTTTGGGAAGTACCGTATGCAACAGTATATGATTTTGAAAAATCGAACTGATGCATAGCTCAAATTTATCAAAGACAGTGACGCCACTCTCCCTGTCTTTTATAACATGATCTCAAAACATTTTAAAAACAAAATTTTTGAAGCATCAGTTGAAATCCGCAACACAGAACAATTTAAAACAAATCAGAGCACTTTAAACAATGTTTAAAATAACAATGTGCTACTGAGTTACTTATATATGAAGAACCAGCACAGTTAAAAGCTCAGATTTTCATACTTCTATTTCGTCCCATGTGATTGTCACCGAGCCTCGCTCCAAGTGATCTTACAGCACAACGAAAATAAAAGCTTGGCATCCGCACGGGACTCGCGCATCCCGTGACAGTTCATCAATAGAAAACCGGTTCTATATTAAAACAGATTAACTGGTCTTCATAAACAAGCTTCTCAAAACAGTTAAAAACATTTAAAACATAGCACATGTGTTTTAAAATTAGTGCTCGTTCAAGAACAACCTGCTCTGATACCAATTGTTGGTCCCTGTTTTTCGAAGGAAACTAGCAGCCGCTGGTTTAAAATGAGCGATTAAAAATTTTCGCGCTGCTTGGAGCTGCAATAGCTCAAGGTTCTTGAACATTTAAAATAAACAGAGCACCGGAGACAGATCTGGTATGATTTAAAAATCATGCGGAAAATACCAGAACTGAATCCTAATATTTTAAAACGATTCAAACAGATTTATGTTGCTCTATTCGAAACTGTGCAATTTCTTGTGTGCTGAACTGTATGCGACGCTAAGTATAAAAAGCAAGTGCTGAATTATGCGTGCGTGCTGAAATAAAGGTGCGTGCTGAATGCAAGTGCTGAACTGTAAACGTGTGATGCTAAAGTAAATATGCAATGCTGAAAGCTTAAACAAATGGACCGATACACAGCAGATTTGTTTCTGGAAGTTTGGACCTCAATGTCCTACATCTCCCCTTCTTCCACCTCGGAAGGATCAACTAGAAGATTTGATCTTACAACTCGTGTACAGACCCGATCTCACAACCAGCAGCTGTGAGAACTCCTAGACTTCACAAATGCACACCAGCCGCAACTGTGTGACTAACTACATACACATGAGTTTTACGTCACCGTGCTTGGACGGGACGTGTGTTGGAAAGGTTTTGAGATTCATTCACTATACAATGAATGTGAATGAATCTCTGTGTGTGAGAATTACAGTGTACGCACAACTCTCAAAAGATACATCTCACATACTAGGGAAATGCTCCTAAACGAGCTAATACAGATTCAGCAGTCGACACAATAAGCTCCTCTCAAGAATGATTGTCGACTGCTTCATCTTCCTGTGTTCTTCCCTTTCGTTGTTGTCTCCTTTTGATTTTCTTTTCTGTGCAACAACAACTCTCTGGTCTCACAACATCAACTCGTCTTCCTTCAAATCTTTCCCTTAAATAGCCTCTGTTCGAATATAGCCGTTAGATAGATTCCAAATCTCTTCTGCGCTTGTCAAGGCTAATTCGTCGTCTTCTTTCCATATCCGTGCAACGCTCCTCTGTAAATTGTACTATTTCCCAGAATAGTACAAATCTTGTTCCCTTAATTTCAGGCAATTTGCACGACTTAATCTCAGCCATTGATTCTTTCCATTTTGAGCGTTGATTGCATCCTAACAGCAAATTGTACTATTTCCCAGAATAGTACAAATCTTGTTCCCTTAATTTCAGGCAATTTGCACGACTTAATCTCAGCCATTGATTCTTTCCATTTTGAGCGTTGATTGCATCCTAACAGCTGAGTGTCATTTCTTCTTCGCAACTGTCCAGACTTCACTCTTCTTTGCGCTGCTGCTGAAATTATCGTTGCGTCTGGATCTTTGCGACTGGATGCATATCAACAGGTGGTCTACTGTAGCTCTCGTCTGAATGTACTGTCGCTACCAACTGCTGATTAACATTTGATTTGCACTCCAACTGGTCATCATTTGATTTGCACCAGCTGGTTGTCTTTACGCACCAGCTGAACCATCTGCTGAATATTAGCACGAAGGCAAAACGCTGTCGTACAAACGACATCATTTTGCTATCGCTAACTTGAGTCCCCTCGACTGGTTGCACTGTAGCTGCCTGCTGGTCATTCTTAGAAGAAGTACCTGCTGGTTCTTTGTAAGTCCAAGACACCGCCGTTTCTCTTAAATCAAGCGCTATCGTTTTGCAATTCTTAGCAAAAAACGCTATCCACCAAATGCTTGCGCCTGCTGGTCATTGCCATCGCAAAATATTCCTGCTGATTCTTATCACGAATGCAAAACGCTGTCGTTCCAACTTATTCAAGCGACATCGTTTTGCAATCGCCAACTTCAAATATCATCTGCTGGAACTTTGTCTTTGCGCTTCTGCTGAATCCATTCCACTGTAGCCATCTGCTGAACTCTAACCATCTGCTGATTCTTTAGCACGACGTCGCTTTCTTCACTGTTACGTTTGCTGTTGTCAGCTTCTTGTTCAACATTGCTCATCAGCTGTCAACAACTTCTTGAATAGCGACTGTCAACAGATTCGTCAACAGTAATTAGAATCACGACTGCTAACAGATTCGTCAACAGTAATATGAAGCGCGACTACTAACAGATTCGTCAACAGTAATTTGAATCGCGACTGCTAACAGATTCGTTAACAGTAATATGAATCGCGACTGCTAACAGATTCGTTAATAGTAATATGAATGGCGACTGCTAACAGATTCGTTAACAGTAATATGAATGGCAACTGCCGACAGCTTCGTGAATAGTAACTGACAACAGCTTCGTCAACAGTAACTTGCGACTGGAATCTTCTTCTACGACGTCGCTTCATCTCTTGCGCTTCTCTACTCATCTGCTGATTGTGATGACGTCATCCTTGCTACTAATTGCTTCCTCCAGAATATATGCTGACGTCATCACTGCTGATTCTTGATTTCTTTTCGCTTCAATCCAACAGCTGATTTCTTCTACTTCTGAACACTGTAGCTCTCTGCTGAAATGTTCTTCTTAGATACTTCTCCAGCAGACTTCACAGGTCCTGTTCCAGCTCGTTCATCTTTTCTCTTTAGCGCTTGCAACTGGTTGTTATCGTTCCAGCTGGTTCAACTTGGCCTTCGCCTGATTTCGAACACCTGACTTAACTTTGGACGTCTCCATTGCTAATCCAGCTACCGATTACAATGATGAACTAAACCAACTGCTGAACTTCATCTTGAGAACCATCTGCTGGACAGATTACTGCTACTGCTGATCGTCTTCTTCGTTCCTAAAACATGTACACTTAAGTAGAATTGTTAGAAACACAATAACAGGTTTTGTGTAATTCAAAACTTAATCAGGATCTGTCAAAACAGATCCATCAATCCTACGTCTCCCCTTCTTCCTTTTCAGGAAGGTTCCACTAGAAGAATTTGATGTTTACAGCTCTGTCACCATCCAGTCACCGAGCCTCGATCAAGATGAACTCCTAGCAATATCCAATCAACAAGCATACGCAGCTGCTGTTTACAACTATCTTGGTTTCTCGAACTGCTGCACACAAGTTATGAATGTTCTTCTTTCAGTAGTTGTAATATCAGAATTTGATAACTGTGTAATCGGTAGTTTCTGGTTGAATCATTATAAAGTATGGTTTGATAGGCAACCGCGGATGGCATAGTTGTTGTTTTGATGTTACAAATGTCGAGTTATGTTCCAGCAGCTGTATCTCCTTGTTAAGATTCAGCAGCTGCATTGTTATAATGTTTACGAATGTTCTTCCTTTTTGCTGTAATGTCGGGATTTGATGATTGTGTAATCGGTAGTTGCTAGTTGAATCAGTATAAAGTCTGGTTTAATAGGCGACGGCTGGTAGCGTGATCATTGTTTCGATATTACAAGTGTTTTCGTAAATTCCAGCAGATGCACTGTTCATCAGCAGGTGCATCATTCCTTGTTAAAATCATCAGTTTCACTTTTTCGTTGAAAATTCAGCAGTTGCACTTCTTTGTTGAAAATCAGCAGCTGCATTGTTATCGTAATACCAGCAGCTGCATTCGTTTGTAGAACTCAGCAGTTGCGTTGTTTTCATAAAATCAGCAGATGCACTGTTCACCAGCAGATGCATTCCATTGTGATAGTTCAGCAGTTGCTTTATTCGTTTCCAAGTACTGTTCATTTCAGCTGGTATTAGTCTTGCGACTGGTACTATTCATTTATATATACGTGTTAGCGCTTTTTCTTGCAACTGGTTGATTAGCGTATTCCTTGCGGCTGATCGATGCGCTAACGACGTCGTTTCTTTAAGTTATAAAATATCAGCAGATAGTCTTTCATCCTATCTGTTATTTACTTCAACGACATCATTTCATTTAAATACGATTGTCTTAGTAAAAGATTTTGCAGCTGGTTTCTGTTTATTCCAGCTGGTTCATTTTAGCGATATTTGCGAACAGCAGAGATCTGTTTTGTTTCATAAGTGCTGTTCCATTTTCTTACGAATGGTCCCTGCATTTCGACTAGTTTCTCTCCATTGTTACGATTTCAAGGTTCTAATTCGATACTCAGTAAAGTTTTAAAATGGGAAGCAAATGTTTAAAATGATGGAACCCGATGATTTACAGAAATTTCAAGGAATGTTTCACGAAAGGATGTAATGGAACAAATTTTATTTTAAGATTATGGCATAGATAGTTGACGGTCACCAAGGAGAAGGGTGAGCAGTTGTCTAGATGTCGACTGCCCTTTCATAATGAGCTGTATGCTAAAACTGATATCAGGAATCATTTTGATCAAAGTGCAACACGGACCATGAGGAGCTTATATGCCATAGTCTAAAGAAAAGGAATTGATGTTAGAGCTGAGCTATTATCCCCTGTCTCTAAGATTACGAACGAATTGTTTATGAAATGTTTATGTATGTACAGTTGTCTGCCTGCGTTAAATGAAATTGTTAATATTCAGGTTTTACATGCTGAGCCTTTAGGCTCACTAGCTTTTAAAATGGTGCAGGTGCGACAACTGGAGAGCGAACAGAAGGTGAAACTTGAAATACAGCTGCTGGGTGGTGTTGTGTTTATCCAAGGCCTACGTTTTCCGTGTCTCAGTTGTATCATTTTGATTTAGATTGTACTGTATTAGATCAGTAGCAACGATTGTATATTTACATAGAATATAAGTTGTTGTAAATCGCAATTGCAATTATCAATGAAAACTGTTTTCCGCAAATGTATTTAGTAGTTGGCGTGCAAATTAGGTACCTGCTGATCTTTGAAATTGTCTTGTGTTTTGTTTCCTTTAAGTTATAAGAAATACAGCTTATAACAAGTTACCTTTTAGCCTTCTTTTATTCGAAAATTTTTATTTACCCCAATTCTCGTGGCCCCGTTGGGTTCGGGTGTCACAAGAAATCTGTATGGAAGTTATTGCAATCAGCAACATTGAATATTGAAGTGTGAACAGTAGTCGAAGTGAACATGAAAATCAGTATTTAGTTGCACAGTGGAAAATCTGGAATGCTAGATGTTGAAGATAGAAGAAGTCTGATTTGGCGTGAATAGATGAAGTCTGATTTGAAGAAATAGGACAAGTCCAATTGAAGCAAACATTGAAGAAGTCTGTTCGAGTAAAGAGAAAGAGAAATCTGGAAAAGAACTGTTGGAATGAAGTTAACGAGAAAATTTGGAAGAAATCTGGTCTGGTAGAAATCTGGATTCACATACGCGAAGAAGTAAATTGAAGAAAAATCAAGTGAAGTCTGGAACAATCAGTTGTTGAAGTCTGAAGAATTCCAGACGCAGCAGTAGCTAAAGAAAATACCAGACGCAGAAGATAAAAGAAAAACCAGTCTTCGCCTGAATATGAAAAATCAGACGCAGCGCAAGAACAAGATAAACTAGACGCTGGTCTTGCGCTAAGGAAAATAAATCAGACATTGCAATTGCACAGTAGATGAAAAATCAGACGCAGCGCAAGAACAAGATAAACTAGACGCTGGTACTTGACGCTAAGGAAAATAAATCAGACATTGCAATTGCACAGTAGAAAACCAGACGTTGCAATTGCACAGTAGAAAACCAGATGTTGCAATTGCAAAGTAGAAAACCAGCCGTTGCAATGAAAAGAAAAACCAGATGCAAAGAAGGAAGAACAAGACGTTGTAGTAGTTGCAACCAGACGTGAAGAAAATAAACCAGACTTTGGATTGCAAAGGATAAATTAGCCAGACGTTGCACTGTAAAGGAAATACCAGATGTTGTGTTGAAGAAAATGGACCAGACGCAAAGAAGATGCACAGACGTAGCCTACAAAGAATTGAAACAGAGGAAAAGAAAAGATGCAAGCAGTTGAGAAGAAGCAATATCAGTAGTGGCAAACAGAGAATTGTGAAGAAGTGAGTGAAGCAGTAGTTAAACAGAAGAAGTTGAACAGTTGATGAATCGAAGATACAACCAGTAGCGAAACAGTGCACGATAAAATCAGCAGATGAATTAATTAGAAGAAGTCGTGAAGAACAATAAATCAGCAGAAGATCAACAGAAGCCAAAACAGATGTTGCGCGAAGATGTTGAATCAGTTGTCACATAGTAGGATCAATTATGGCGATGAGAAGAAGATGATTCAACGTCTGGAGCGCTAAAACAAAGTTACACCAGCTGTTGCGCATCAATGTACCAGCTGCTGGAATTACTAAACCAGCTGCTGGAAAACATGAATCAGCTGTTGCAAAGGAAATGGTTCAGCTGTTGCGCTAACAAGATGTATAAATCAGCTGCAGCGCAAAGAAGAGTTTGAAGCAGCTGTTGTGCTAAGTAAAAGCTATCAGCTGGCGGTATAGTTCAAAGATAAAGCAGCTGCTGGAATTTAGTTGTGGGAGCAACCAGCTGCTGGAACGTAAAAGGCAAAATCACAAGATGACAAAAAGCTTGCAAAAGAAAAGGACACAAGGACAACTCACTGTCGGTACTTTAAGGAACACATTTCAACAGAAGAAAACTTGTGTCTAACAGGAAGAAATTTGAACAGCAATATATATACAAGAAGCACTTTCGAAGAAACTGATTTTGACAGATTAATTAACACAGTGCAAAATACAGAGGGAAGAAAATTGGAGACGAAGCAGTAGACCGCCATTAGAGAGTAGCGCGTAACGAGTGTCTACTACTGAGTCTCAATCAGCTATTGAAGAGCATTTTCCCACTGTGTGAGATTTATTTTTCTGAGAGTTGAGCGTTTACTGTAAAATCTCACACACACAGATTCACTCGCATATTTTGAGAGTTGTGCGAAATTGTTTAGCGAGTGAATCACCCAAACAAAAATCAGATCCCGTCCAAGCACGAAGACGTTAAACTCTGTGTATGTAGTTAGTCACACAGTTGCGGTTGGTGTGCACTTGTTGAAGCTTGGAGTTCACCTGGAGCGAGGCTCGGTGACTCTTCTTTTAGTGGAACCTTCCGAGGAGGAAGAAAGGGAGACGTAGGAGATTGAGATCCGAACTTCCAGAAACAAATATCAGTGTATTGTATTCTTTTATTTACTTCCGCATATGCAATTTATTTTAGCATTGCATAACACTTCGGTTGCACACACAGTAGTCGAACAGATTTCTGTAAACAGAAATTTGTTTGTGTTGAGTTTTAAAATTTGGATTAATTTCTGGTGTTTTCCGCATGTTTTTACTACATATCAGATCTGTCTCCGGTGATCTGTTTTAATGTTCAAGAACCCGAGGTATTGCACCTCTTTATAGCAGCACAAAATTTTTATTTTTCAGTAGCAGCGCTCGCTTGCATTTTATTTCCTATTTTTTTCGGTCCTAACAAGTGGTATCAGAGCAGGTTGTTCTTGAACGAGCACTTATTTTAAAACGCATGTGCTATGTTTTTAAAATGTTTTAAATATTTTTGAGAAGCTTATAATATGAAGGCCAGGTGAAAATGATTTTATATATCGGTTTTCTTTTGATGAACTGATACGGAATGCGCGAGTTTCGTGGGGATGCCAAGATCCTATTTCAGGGCTATGAGCTCACCTGGAGCGAGGCTCGGTGACTCATTTTATCACATGGGACGAAATAGGAGAAATGAAAATCTGAGTTTTAGCTGTCACATTTTCTTTCTGGTTCTTCATATGTGAGTGGCTCAGTAGCACATGTTCTTATTTGAAACAATATTTAAAGTGCTATGAAAATTTTTCAAACTTTATGTTATGCAAAAGTTCAGATGGTGCTTCATTTTTTTTTTAAATGATTTGAGCTTATATTATAAAAGATAGGGAGAGTTATTATTAATCTTTATCTGCATATATAAGCTAAAGCAGAAGCACACTTTCAACTCTTTCAAAATCATAGCATATTGTTGCATTTGGTTCTTTCCACAAATCTGTTTTTGTTTTTCAAATCTAAATATTCCTGTTGTCACGGTTTTTGGTGTGGCAGTGTAGGGAGAGCTTTATTTAAAATTTATTGGGAAGACCAGATTTCTACCCCTTTTTGATTCCCACAAAAAGGGAGAGAATTGTTAGATCATTCATTTGTTATTTAAGGTTTTGTGTAAATCAAAAAGGGAGAGATTGTTGGATCTATGTTTTGAATTACACAAAACCTACTGTGTTGCTAACAATTCTACGAAGTGTGCAGATATCAACAGGAAAAAGTATAGTGCGCTAAAAACAGTTGAAGCCTTAAATAAGGCGATGCGAAGTGAATTGAAGAATCTGTTGATAACAGCAGAAATCTGTATGGAAGATATTTCAATCAGCAACATTGAATATTGAAGTGTGAACAGTAGTCGAAGTGAACATGAAATCAGTATTGAGTTGCACAGTGGACAATCTTGAACGCTAGATGTTGAAGATAGAAGAAGTCTTATTTGGCGTGAATAGATGAAGTCTGATTTCAAGAAATAGGACAAGTCCAATTGAAGCAAACATTGAAGAAGTCTGTTAGAGTAAAGAGAAAGAGAAATCTGGATTCACATATGCGAAGAAGTAAATTGAAGAAAAATCAAGTGAAGTCTGGAACAATCAGTTGTTGAAGTCTGAAGAATTCCAGACGCAGCAGTAGCTAAATAAAATACCAGGCGCAGAAGATAAAAGAAAAACCAGTCGTCGCCTGAATATGAAAAATCAGACGCAGCGCAAGAACAAGATAAACCAGACGCTAGTCTTGCGCTAAGGAAAATAAATCAGACATTGCAATTGCACAGTAGAAAACCAGACGTTGCAATTGCACAGTAGAAAACCAGACGTTGCAATTGCATAGTAGAAAACCAGCCGTTGCAATGAAAAGAAAAACCAGATGCAAAGAAGGAAGAACCAGACGTTGTAGTAGTTGCAACCAGACGTGAAGAAATAAACCAGACTTTGGATTGCAAAGGATAAATTAGCCAGACGTTGCACTGTAAAGGAAATACCAGATAGTATTTGGAGATAGCGATAGCAAAACGATGTCGTTTACATAAGTTGATACGACAGCGTTTTGCTCTTGCGCTAAAGATTTAGCAGGAAGACTTTGCGTTGATATTTCAGCAGTCGCAAGCTACAGTGGATCCAGTCGCAACGCAAAGATTTCCAGACGCAGTGTTTGTGTACCCAGACGCAAGCAACAGCAGCATCCAGTCGTTGGGAAATCCAGTCGAGAGCTTATATGAACCAGTTGTTGCTATGAATACAGTCGCAAGCTTTGCGCATCCAGTCGCAAGCTGAAGCATCCAGACGCAAGATTCCAGTCGCAGTATTTGAAGCTTCAGCAGTAGCGCAAAGCATCCAGGCGCAAAGAATCGTAGAAGTAGCAAAGCGCGGCAGTTGAAGAAATGAATCAGCAGCGAAGCAGTTGACAACTTACGAAGATTTATCAAAGCTGGATGTCAACTGCTGAGCTCAATTAAAATGGCGAAAACGACAAGAAGCCTGCAAAAGAAAAGGACACAAGTACTGTTCCCCTGTCGGTACTTTACAGAACATATTTGAACGGGAAGAATGTTGTGTCCAACGGGATTAATTTCTACAGAGGCTTTATATACAAAGGTAGCGCCATTGAAGAA
>KV018673.1:207140-219830 GCA_001598015.1 Dorcoceras hygrometricum
AAATCTTTTCACAGTTCCCGTCCAAGCACGATGACGTAAAACTCATGTATATGTAGTTAGTCACACAGTTGAGGCTGGTGTGCATTTGTGGAGTCTAGGAGTTCTCACAGCTGCTGGTTGTGGGATTGGGTCTGTACACGCAGTTGTAAGATCAAATCTTCTAGTGGAGCCTTCCGAGGTGGAAGAAGGGGAGATGTAGGACATTGAGGTCCGAACTTCCAGAAACAAATACTGAGTATCGTGTTCTTTATTCATTTACTTAGCACGCATACACGTTTACAGTATTAAGCTCGCACGCATAACAGTTCAGCACTTAGCATCTTAGCATCGCATACACAGCAGCACACAAGCACTTGCCAAGTCTCGAACAGATTTATGTTGTACATAAATCTGTTTGAGTTGTTTTAAAATATAGGATTCAGTTCTGGTATTTTCCGCATGATTTTTAAATCATACCAGATCTGTCTCCGGTGCTCTCTGTTTATTGTAAATGTTCAAGAACAACGAGCTATTCCAGCTCCAAGCAGCGCTGAAAATTTTAATTGCTCATTTTAAACCAGCGGCTGCTAAGTTCCTTTTTAAAACAGGGACCATCAATAACATACTACGTATATAATTAAATATATATTCACGGACTTCTACATTTTCTACTCCGGTCAAGGACTGATTTAGGAGCCTGGCCCACTACCTCTAAGCCCAAAAAAACCTAGACTTAATTTAAAATTGAACTTGGCCTAACACATGACTTGGCCCATAACATAAAATTAAACCTTTAAAATTCTCAAAATCCTCCAATTTTGACTTTAAAAACTAGAATTACTAATTTTGACTCATTAAAGCTCCAAAGACCAATTTTGACTAACTTAAAATCCCAAAGGCCAAAATTTTGACTTTAAAAATTGGAAAAAAAAATATTACGTCCAACAATAATAAAAAGTTTGACTAAATATTTGACTTTAAAACATTTGACCAAAATAATCTTAAAATTGGACCCTATACTTTAAAATTAAATTTTAAGAAGTTTTTAAAATACTCACTCCTTCACTTTAAAATCAAACATTAAAATTTGATAAGAATCCCATAAATCAAATAAATTCTAAAAATGCTAGAAAACATCTTAAACTATGCCTAAAACATCAAATAAAGTCATCCACAAACTTTGGCAACCTCTAAGACTCGAAATCTTAATTTTCACAAAAATTACCCGACGAGACTGACTTCGAGCGATAAAACGGTAAAAATCATTAAAAATCCATTTCTTAACCAAATCACTCATTAAAATTTGATAAGAATCCCATAAATCAAATAAATTCTAAAAATGCTAGAAAACATCTTAAACTATGCCTAAAACATCAAATAAAGTCATCCACAAACTTTGGCAACCTCTAAGACTCGAAATCTTAATTTTCACAAAAATTACCCGACGAGACTGACTTCGAGCGATAAAACGGTAAAAATCATTAAAAATCCATTTCTTAACCAAATCACTACCTGTTTCAACCCACATAACCCTAACTCAAAATAATAGTCACTGGAACAAACGAGACAAAAAAATATTCAATTTGTGACCAACCCGACACCCGCAAAACCACTGCCCATGCGCAGACTGCAACCAGGACACGTGCTAGCCATAAAATTCATAACTAATTTGTTCCTCGACCAAATTGCTCCCTGTTTGGACCTACATGACCCTAATGCAATGCTCTATCTCCTGCAAATAACCATGACCACACAGGACTTATCGGACCTACTGTCGTGCACAGACGACAAGCCAGGACACTTGTGATCATAAAATTCATAACTAATTCATTTTTTGACCATATCGCTTCCCGTTTGGACCTGCATGATCCTAAATCGATGAAATAACTACCTGGAATACCATTGGACTAAACCATAGCCCCATGAACTACCCATGACCGAAGCTTCACAAGAAAAGAATCAAATACGTGTTAAAATTGTGATGCATGCATGGATCTCAAACAACAAACATATATCTAATCAATTCACATACAAATCATACACATCCTTTTAAAAAACAGTATACTATAATTTAAATGGTGAGAAAATAAGAGATATGACATGCGTTTGTTGGAGAAAAAGAAGATCTGCGAGTTACCGGTGTGTAGGACGCGAGATTGAGACAAGACCGCCTTTGAATCACCCTAGAACTTGAAGAAAACGTTGGGGATGCTTGCGGGAGGAGGGGACGGCTATGGTGGAGAGTGGTGGCTAGGTTTTTTTGCAAAAATTGTGTTTTGAAATAATGGGTGTGACACAAATGACTCCTAAAGCTTAATTAGAAAAATTAAATGGATTTTTACCCTTCTAACCCTCCACTCAATTACCATGTTACTCAAAATTCTAACCCATGCTTTAAAATAATTAATTTTCGAAATAAGGCCTCCCCCTTTTAAAATAAAATAAAGTCCATTAAAATAGCCCGTATAGGCAAAAAACGGGTTCCCTAAAAAATAATCATGAAACCCAAATTTTTGGAAACTGCTGCTTAAAAATAATAATTTTTTTCTTAAAAATCTAAGGACTTAAAAATATCAAATTATTTTCATCTCGGTCGTCCCTAGTCTTGTCCACGCGTCCGGAACTCAAACAGACTAAAAATGGAACATGCGTATCATGCAACATTAAAATCATAAATAAATCACATAAAATCACATGTAATTTTCTAAAATGATAGTCTTTCACTCATTTTTACATAATTAGGATTTTCTGGACGTTACAACTCTCCCCCCTAAAGGAATTTCGTTCCCGAAATTAGATTACGTACCGAAAAGCTCTGGATAGCGCGTCTGCATATCGGCCTCAGTCTCCCAGGTAGCCTCATCCTCTGAGTGAATCTGCCACCAGACATTAACCATCGGAATACTCCGCTCTCAGCCTGCGCTCCTCTCGAGCCAAAATCTGTACTGTACGCTCCTCAAAAGATAATTCTGGCGCCAACTGGAGCGGCTCAAAATCCAAAACGTGTGACGGATTTGGAACATAATTCCGCATCATCGAGATGTGGAAAAGATTATGGACCGCTGACAAATTGGGTGGTAACGCTACTCGATACGCCAGGGTACCAACTCTCTCCAAAATCTCAAATGACCAAATAAACATCGGGCTGAGCTTGCCCTTTCGGCCAAAGCGCATCATGCCCTTCATGGGCGAGATCCTCACGAAGACATGATCCCCAATAGATAACTCCAGATCTCGTCGTCTCTGATCGGCATAACTCTTCTAATGACTCTAGGCTGTCCCCAACCGATCCCGAATCGTCGTAACGATATCCGCTGTCTACTGTACTAACTTCGGCCCAGTCAGCACTCTATCTCCAACCTCATCCCAGTGCATGGGAGATCGCCATCTCCTCCCGTACAGAGCCTCCTATTGAGCCATCCCAATAGATGCCTGAAAGCTGTTGTTGTACGTGAACCAGCGGCAACCTCGAGTCCCACGTACCCTGGAAATCAGGCACACAGGCTCTCAACAAATCCTCTAGAATCTGGATGACTCTCTTCGACTTTCCATCCGTTTGCGGGTGAAACGCCGTGCTGAACGCCAATGTAGTCCCAAAAGCGTCATGTAAGCTCCTCCAAAACGCAGATGTAAATCTGGTGTCTTTTTCAGACACAATAGAGACTGATTTGCCATGCAGCCTGACAACCTCTTTGATGTAAAGCTCTGTGTACTGCGTCAGGGTGAAAGTAGTCTTCACCGGTAGAAAATGTGTGGACCGGGTGAGTCTGTATAAAATCACCCATATCGCCGTGTATCATCTGGGACTCCTGGGCAATCCAACCACGAAATCCATCGTGATATGCTCCCACTTCCACTCGAGAATAGGGAGTGGCTGCAATAACCCTGCCGGTCGGTGATGCTCTGCCTTGACCTGATGACAAGTCAAGCACTCGGAAACAAACCGTCCGATGCCCTTCTTCATACCTGGCCACCAATAGAGGGTCTGTAAATCCCTGTACATCTTCGTACTCCCTGGGTGGATGGATTATGTCGATGCATGAGACTCTGCTAAATCTCAGCTCTCAACTGCCCAGTACTCAGCTCCCACATACGACCCCTGAAACGAACGATCACATCCTCAACTGTATACAGACCTCAGCCTCTGGCCTCTTCTCTCTGTCTCCACTATTGTAACTGCTCGTCAATGGCCTGGCCGTCCCTAATCCGATCTCGAAGATTCGGCTGAACTGTGAGTGCTGCTAAACTCGGTGCACAGCCTCCTGAATAGAACTTTAATCCAAATCACTGTATCTCAGCCTGTAGTGGCCTCTCGATTGATAAGCATACCACCACTGAAGTCTTCCGGCTCAAAGCGTCTGCCACTACATTAGCTTTACCCGGATGGTAGCTAATGTCACAATCATAATCCTTCACCAACTCCAGCGATCTGCGCTGCCTCATGTTCAGCTCCTTCTGGGTGAAGAAGTACTTGAGGCTCTTATGGTCGGTTAAAATATGACACCTCTCACCGTACTAGTAGTGTCTCAAAATTTTCAGTGCGAACAATACTTCTGCAAGCTCCAGATCATGCGTCGGATAGTTCTGCTCATAATTCTTCAACTGTCTCGATGCATAAGCAATAACCTTGCCACCCTGCATCAGAACTTCACCCAAACCTCTCAGGGAATGTTAGGATAAAATTTATAGTTTTGGTGATAACAAAAAGACAAGATAAATCTAGTCATTAAGACGTTGATAACAGTAGTTGAGTATTCAGTCGATAGGCAATCCAGACGAGAGCTACAGTAAACCAGTCGTTGGGTAATTCAGATTCTAGATACAGTGAGTTGCATATTCAGACGTTGGCTACAGTGAAGTGTATAACCAGTCGTTGGGTATTCAGACGCAGGATATTGATTCAGACGTTGAGATTATCATGTAACCAGTTGCAAGCTACAGTATATCAGTTATTCAGACGCAAGGTATTTCTACCAGTTGAGTATCCAGCCGATGGGTAATCCAGACGCAAGCTACAGTGGATCATTTATCCAGACGCAAGCAGGATATTGATTCAGACGTTGAGATTATCATGTAACCAGTTGCAAGCTACAGTATATCAGTTATTCAGACGCAAGGTATTTCTACCAGTTGAGTATCCAGCCGATGGGTAATCCAGACGCAAGCTACAGTGGATCATTTATCCAGACGCAAGCTACAGTGGATCATTCATTCACTCGCTATCTACAGTGTATTGCATATCAGTAGTTGTCTACAGTAAAATTGCATTATCAGTCGATGGTCTATATAAACCAGTCGGGAGCTACAGTAGATCATATAAACAGTCGGGGGCTACAGTGGTTTATGTAACCAGTCGGGAGCTACAGTGATTTGTGTAACCAGTCACTGATACTTGGTGTTTGCGTATAGAAAAACTACGTCGTTTGAATTATTTAAAACGACAGTGTTCGGGTTAACGCTAGAAATCAGTCGTTGGGCTATGAATGAATCCATTCGCTGGAATAATGCGCATTTTAAGGTAATCAGCAGTTGTAGCTATTCAAATATTCCAGTCGCAACATCATAAACGACGATGAAGGAATTTCAGGCGCAAGCGTTAAAAAGATTCAAATACGATCAAATACTCAAATTGGAAAAGATCAACAGAATCGTACAATTGCCTGGAATTAAGGAGACAACGTCGGTACTATTTTGGGTAAATAGTACATATTTTCAGAGGTTGTTACACGGTTATTGCACAAAAATGGAAACACGACAATTTGCTTATGACGCTGTGAAATTTACCATGTAGTGGAGCAAGATTGACGATGTACGATCGATAGAAATTCAAAAGGGGGATTTTATTTCCTTTAGAGATTTTAATGACCGTTGAGAACGAAGACTATAAATAGCAGCAGTTTGAATTGAGAAACAGAATTCGCTATTATCAACTTGTCGTCACTCTGTCGATTTTGTATCTCAAATATACTCTGAGCCTATTGCGAACTTGAAGTTATTCTCACAAAGCTCAAACTCGAATAACACAAGCTTTCAGTCTTCATAAGATAAACCTTCGAGTCATCCTCTGATTCACCTTAGTTGAATCGATTTTATTGTATAAGAAATCAGAGAATTTATAGTCTCATAGCATTGTATTCACTGTTATATCATTAGTTGAGTCTGTAACGAACTGGCTTTGTGAAGCAGTTCGAAAAACATATTATTCATTACTTGTATTCAGCAGCTGCGTCTGCTTTGTGTGTGGTGTTGCTAGGAGTTCACCTTGAGAGAGGCTCGGTGATCGGGTGTGTGCAGAAGGACTGTATTCATCAAAGCTTCTAGTGAATCCTTCCTGAAAAGTAAGAAGGGGAGACGTAGGATATTTATATCCGAACTTCCAGAAACAAATTTCTTGTCCCTTAACTCTTTACATTACGCGTTATTTATTGTTTATACTATTCACTGATTAATTGGTTTATTTCCGCACATTTTGTTAACCAAGAAATTAGCTTTTAAAACTTAGATACCTTAAGTCTAGTAACTCGGACTTAAGTTAAGCGGGTGCTTGTATAAACGGTTTTGAAAATATAAAAATACCAAGGAGTTCATTCAACCCCCCCTCCCTTCTGAACTCCTAGGGCTGTTTTCTTGACATATTGATCCTATCAATTTGTATCAGAGCCTACGTTATCTCAGTCATTGAACAGTTTGTTTCTGCGCTTTATATATTTGAATATGTCTATTTCTCACAACAAGATTCCCTTGTTTTCCAAGGAGGACTACGATGATTGGAAGATTCGCATGCAGGCGCATCTGGCTGATCTAGATGATGAAATGTGGGTGGTTATCACTGAAGGACCGCTGTAAATAATGAAGCCAAATTTAGCTTTTGCTATATCAAATGGCGAGCCTCGGTTCCTTGAGAAGAGCATACATGAGTATACCAGTGAAGACAAGAAGAAAGCCAACTTAGACATTATGGCCAGGGACATTCTATACAAGACGCTGGACAAGGACAAAAACATGTTCAGTAAAATCAAAACCTACGCCACAGCTAAGGATATTTGGGAAAAGCTGACCCAGATATGCGAATGAAGTGACGAAACTAAGGAGAACAAGTTAACAGTGGCTCAGCAGAAGTACGAGTCAATAAAGATGAAGGAAGGAGAAATGATGACAGAGTTCGATGAGCGATTCAGCGCTGTGGTGATTGAGATAAACTGTTTGGGCAAAGAATACAGTAACAGAGAGTTGGCGTTGAAGGTGATGAGAGCATTGCCTAGAGAGTGAGACATGAAGACAATGGCGATGAGGGAATCAAAGGACCTGAACCAACTAGAACTTCACGATCTGTTCGCGAACCTTAAGGCGTATGAGTTCGAATTTGAAACAAGAGCAGAAGTGGGTCCATCTACCTCTCAGCCGACAAAATATTTAGCAGCTACAACTACTTAACAGTGCTCTCCAAGCACAAGCAAGACAGCTGATCAACTCAGCTACGACGTCATGTCCCTCTTCGTTAAGAAGTTTGGGAAATACTTGAGAAGATCTTTTAACCCTTATACTCCTTACAATAATCATAAAAATGATAAAGCTGTATCTGATATGAAATGTTTTAACTGTGAACGTCCAGGGAATTTTGCAGCTGAGTGCAACAGACACAAGAAAGATGATAGATACAAGCGAGATGACAAGAGAACAGATGATAGATACAAGAAGGAGGATCGATACAACAGAGATGACAAATCAGATGAAAGAGATGTCGACAGATCAAAGGAGAGATCCAAAGATAGACGGATGAGTACGAGAGGTGACAAAATATCTAGCCGCAAGCATGATCGCAAAGTACTGGTGGCTGAGGAAAGAACCAAAAGCTGGGCGGACACTGATTCAGAATCTTCATCCAGCATCTCATCATCCAGCGATAGTGAACAGGAGGAGGTTCACTGTCTAATGGCTAACCAAACATGAGATGACGAGGTATTTGACTTCTCCAATGTTGAATTTACACGAGAAGACCTTGTCAGTGCACTTAATGACATGGTCAAAGAGTACATGAAGCTTTCTCACTCATTTGAGGAAATCAAGGCCGAAAACATAAGTCTGAAAAATAGTTCGATTGAATCAAGTTCTGAGGAGCTTGAGGATATTGACAGTTTAAAGACTGACTTGAGTAAGCTGATGATAGAAAATGATTTGTTGAGAAATGAATCCAGTGAGCTCAAGGCTGAATTTGAAAAATTAACTAAATAAATGAGCTCCTGGAACCAATCGGCTCGTGCTCTCCACAAGCTGCAAGAAAGCCAAAAGTCAGTATATGATAGAACTGGCTTGTGTTTCAGTAGTAGTGAAAGCAGTGAAGGAGAAACAAGTACTCAATCACAGCTGGTATATGACAAGTTCAATAAGATGAGCTTTGTCAAAGCCAACGTGATATATGACTGCTATGAGTCGATAACATTTGATGACCAGAACTCTCCCAAGTTGAACGAAAATGGAAAAGCTGGTATCGGTTTTCAAAGACCTGAGAATTCCAAGCCCAGCTGGCTAACGAACAAGCTTGACAAGGATAAAGCGAAAGCTGGTTCCGAGTCTTTTGTTCCCAACCATCCAAGGCGTAATTCAAGGAAGGAAAAATCTGGTTGGACAAAGGCTCAGCCGAGGAGAGATCTAAGTGGTCAGAATATGAAATCAAAACTCAACAGATCTCACAATTATGCATAGACCCTTAAGGATACTTATACTGGAAACACTATCAAGGTAATTCAAGTATGGGTCCCGAAAGGGGTAATCCGATCAGGACCCAAGTAAAATTGGGTACCAAAAGCTGTTTTCATGAATGCAGGATAACAGGTATGAACCAGCTGATGTATCAAACTTGTGGTACCTAGACAGCGGCTGTGCAAGACATATGAAAGGAAATCGAAAGCTTCTATCAGAAGTCATTCCACACAAAGGCGCAAAGATAGTCTTTGGTGATAACGCATACGGTAACACTTGGGTAAGGGTAAGTTTCTCCACGGTAACATCTCTATCTCAGACGTCTTAGTTGTTGATAATCTTTGTTACAACTTGATTAGCATTAGTCAGCTGTGTGACAAAGGTTACATAGTCCAGTTTCAACAACACACATGCACGGTTCAGAGTCCAAGTGGTCTGACTGTATTGGTAGGAAAACGTTCGGGGAATACCTACATAATCAATTGGTCAGATCAGCTGGAATCTGAGCATTTGTGCCTTGCAGCTGGTTCTTCCAAGAGATGGCTGTGTCATCAAAGAATGGATCATATTGCATTCAAAACACATGCTAATTTGAGCCAACATGATATGATTTCTGGTCTGCCAAAAATTAGTTTTTCTAAGGATAAGATCTGTGCAGCATGTCAGCTGGTTAAGCAAATTAAATCGACTTTCAAAAATAAAGGAGGAAAACGTTCTACCCGTTGCCTTGAGCTCTTGCATATGGATCTTTTTGGTCCTATTTCAGTAACGAGCTTAGGGGGAACGAATTACACCCTTGCAGTTGTTGATGCTTTTACTAAATATACTTGAGTGTTGTTTTTAAAAGCAAAATCTGAAACGGCCGACCAGCTGATACGTCTTTTGAAACGTTTACAAAATTACAGATCTTGTTCAGTCAACCGGATAAGAAGTGATCGTGGTACTGAGTTTTTAAATTCAAAATTAACTTCTTATCTGGAATACTAAGGGATAAAGCATGAGCTCTCAGCAGCTAGAACTCCTCAGCAAAACGGGTTAGACTGAAAGGAGAAACCGCACTTTAAAAAGGAATACTAAGGGATAAAGCATGAGCTCTCAGCAGCTAGAACTCCTCAGCAAAACGGGTTAGCTGAAAGGAGAAACCGCACTTTAAAAGAAGCTGCTAGGTCTATGATTGCATATTCCGGGATTTCACAAAAATTCTGAGCAGAAGCAGTTAACACAGCATGTTATACTCAAAACAGATCGATGATTAATAGGATTCATGATAAAACCCCATATGAGATCTGGCATGGCAAGAAACCTGATATTTCCTACTTCAGGGTGTTTGGGTGTAAATGTTTCATTCATAATAATTGCAAGAAGCATCTAACAGCCTTTGAACCTAAATCTGATGCGGGTATCTTCCTAGGTTATTCAGCTGTGAGCAAAGCGTATCGTGTTTTCAACAATCAAAGCTTGACAGTTGAGGAATCAGCACACGTAGTGTTTGATGAAACCAGTTTCAAATCAAATTCAGCAGTTTCAAATCAAATTCAGCTGCAAGCCTACATGATTTGTGTTCACGTCTGGAGTCAACAAGCCTTGAAGAATCAGACGATGATGTGCCACAAAGATATTCAGTTGAGGAAGAACAACCAGCAGTGGTCACAACGCATAACAATGACAACAGGATATGGCAGCTGCTGGGAATGAAGCGACAAATGTTCAACCAGACGACAATCAATCAGATGTTGCTCAAACAGACGTTGAGAAACCAGACGTTGCACAAGCAGTCGCAAGTGACTCTCCATTGGTTTCAATACCAACGCCTGAAGTACCAGCCGCAAGCATATCTTCATCATCAACTGGACAACCAGGCGCGAGCACATCATATCATTCGGTTTTAAGACCAACGTCTGGACAACCAGGCGCAAGCACATCATATCATTCGGTTTTAAGACCAACGTCTGGACAACCAGTCGCAAGCGCATCTCACCAGCTGGAAGCAGACGCACAAACCAACAATGCTCAACATCAATTGGCGTCTGCTGATCCAGCCGTCGCAAACCAGCCAGCGACACAGGGGGAACAAGGAACACATCCCAGTGGACTTGATCTCCGGTGGAATAAAAATCATCCACCCGAGCAAGTCATAGGTAATTTTGAATCTCCTGTTCGCACACGAGGCCAGCTATCTCATGATCATTTTGATGCTGCATTTCTGTCACATATAGAACCTAAAATGATAGATGAGGCCTTAGCTGACCCCAGCTGGATAGACGTGATGCAAGAAGAACCTAATCATTTTAAGCGTAATAATCGTTTGGACACTTGTAACTAGACCTTCTAATCATTCAGTTATAGGAACTAAATTGGTCTTTAGGAACAAGCTGAATGAAGATGGCATAGTAACTAGAAATAAAGCTAGGATGGTAGCGCAATGATTTAGACAAATGGAAGGAATAGATTTCGATGAGACCTTTGCACCAGTAGCAAGATTAGAAGTCATCCGCATGTTCTTAGCATATGCTGCATTTAAAGACTTTAAAGTATTTCAGATGGATGTTAAGAGTGCCTTTCTAAATGGCGTCTTAACAGAGGAAGTGTATGTTGCACAACCTCCTGGCTTCGTAAGTCATACACATCCAGACTTTGTTTACAAATTGGATAAGTCTCTATATGGGTTGAAGCAAGCACCCCGAGCCTGGTATGACACACTATCCAAGTTTCTACTTGAGCATGACTTCACTATAGGCACAGTAGATAAGATGTTGTTTAAATTTGTTAAAGATGATCACGTCTTACTAGTTCAGATTTATGTTGATGACATTATATTTGGGTCAACCAACCCCAAGCTGTGCAAGAAGTTCCCTAAGCTTATGCAGGACAAATTTGAAATGAGCATGATGGGGGAGCTGACGTTCTTTCTAGGTTTACAAGTTAGACAGCTGGAGAATGGTATATTCATTAACCAGGGGAAATATACGAAAGAACTTCTGAAGAAGTTTGGCATGGACAACTGTTCAGTAGCTGCAACCCCGATGAGCTCTTCGATAAAGTTAGATAAAGACGAAGCTGGATCTGCCATAGAGGTATCATTGTATCGTGGTATTATAGGCTCTTTGCTATACTTAACTGCTAGCAGACCAGACATCATGTTTGTTGTCTGTATGTGTGCTATATTCCAAGCAGAGCCAAAGCAATCGCATTACATAGCTGTAAAGAAAATATTGAAATATTTAAAGGGTACTTCCAACGTGGGTCTTTGGTATCCCAAAGACTTAGGCTTTCAACTAATCGGTTATAGTGATGCAGATTACGCAGGATGTAGGATTGATCGCAGGAGCACCAGTGGAACTTGTCAATTATTAGGGGATCGACTGATCTGTTGGTTCAGTAAGAAGCAGACGTCAATTGCCATGTCAACAGCTGAAGCAGAGTACCTCGCGGCTGGTAGCTGCTGTGCTCAAATTTTTGTGGATTCAACATCAGCTAAAAGACTATGGCATTGATGCTTCAGAAGCGCCTATTCTCTGCGACAACACTAGTGCGATTGCGATTACCCAGAATCCGGTACTGCACTCGAGGACAAAGCACATCGACATCAGGCACCATTTCATAAGGGACCACGTGCTGAAGAAGGACGTCCGGTTGGAGTACGTGTCGACTGAGCAGCTGTTAGAGTAGATGCCCAACTAGCCAACTTGTGGCGTGTGGGTTTTCATTGACTCTTGTACAAACGATCTTTATATATAATATTCGCATTCTTTTATATGGCATTCTTTACTTTCATTATGTGTGTAATGATTTACAATTGTGTTGAGTAAAGACCTAGATTACACTAAAGCGTATGTTAGATGTGATAGTGGGTATGACGGCTATCATGAAACACATCTAATAGTCGCTGTGTATTCTAAACATGTTCCTAGTCGATTGGGCCGTCAAAATGAGGATAAGGCCACCCGAGTTCGAGACTAGTATCTGCGATGCGAAGTACCATGTTTCATTGGTAGGGAACATTGTGATGTT
>KV018673.1:241238-270629 GCA_001598015.1 Dorcoceras hygrometricum
TTGGTTCTCGAACCTCTTCGAGTTCTACTATTTTTCCCTTTCTATCAAGTAGAAATTCCGTTTCCATAAAGGTGGCATTCCTAGAAACAAACACTTTTGTTTCGCTCGGATAGTAGAAGTAGTATCCAATGGAATTCTTTGGATATCCAATGAAGTAGCATAAGATGGATCTTGTATCCAGCTTATCTCCCACTGTCTGCTTCACGTAAGCAGGACATCCCCAAGTCCTCATGTATGAGTACTTGGGTGGTTTGCCCATCCATATCTCTTATGGGGTCTTATCCACTGCCTTGGTGTGGACATTGTTCAACAACATTACCGCCGTTTCGAGCGCATAGCCCCAAATCATAGATCGAACCATGTCCAACAAGGTCCGATTACGACACTCCGCTACACCATTGAGCTGTGGTGTGGCCGGAGGGGTCCACTGTGCGAGAATCACATTCTCTTTGAGATAGTCTTGAAATTCAGCACTCAAGTATTCACCACCTCGATCAGATCGAAGTGCTTTAATACTTTTGCCTAATTTATTTTCTACTTCAGCCTTGAATTCTTTGAACCTTTCAAAAGATTCAGACTTGTGCTTCATTAAGTACAAGTACCCATACCTAGAGTAATCATCGGTAAAGGTGATGAAGTATGTATGACCATATTTAGTACCAATACTAAACGGGCCGCACACATCAGTATGGATCAAATCCAATAGGCCTTGAGCACGCTCACCTTGCCCTTGAAGGGTTTCTTTGTCATCTTTCCCTTAAGACAAGATTCACAAGTCGGTAGGGAGTTGATGTCTGACAGATCAAACAGGTCACTCTTAACTAACTTGTTCATCCTACTTAGAGAAATGTGACCTAGCCTAGCGTGCCAAAGTTGTGCTGGGTTCAAGTTATAGTGTTTCCTTTTAATCGTTGTTGTATGTGCTTCGACATCGCGAGTTGGAACGTCTTTTAATTTTAAGGTGTATAAATCGTTTTCGCGTTCCCCAATTCCAATTAAACATTCATTCTTGTAAATATTGCAAATCGATTTAGCAAACATACAAGAATATCCATCACTATCAAGCATAGAAACAGAAATAATGTTCTTTATTAATTCGAGAACAAATAAAACGTTTCTCAACAACAACTTAAAATCAGAAGACAGAAATAAATAAACATCTCCTATAGCTACTGCAGCAACCCTTGCTCCATTGCCAAGCCTCAAGTGGGTCTCACCCTCTCTAAGACGTCAGCTTCTTGTCATCACCTGCAAATCATTGCAGATATGAGATCCATATCCGGTATCAAGTACCCAAGAAGTCGAGTTAAGAGATATATTTATTTCAATATAGAACATACCCTTCGCAGTTCGCAACTGCTCGAGGTACTCCTTGCAGTTCCTCCTCCAATGCCCAGCCTTGTGGCAGTGGTGGCAAACATCCTCAGACTTGTTTGGTTTTGAAGCCTTTGCCTTTGGCTTCTTGGCGGACTTTTCCTCGTTCGCAGGAGCAGAACGCTTCTTGCTCTTGCGTCTGGGCCCCTTCTTCGCAGAGGAAGAAGAGCCCAGAAGGAGGACGGGTTTGTCCTTCTTTATGGTCCCTTCAAACACTACAAGCATGTTAACTACCTCTTCGAGGGTGGCTTCCAGCTTGTTCATGTTTAAGTTGACCACAAAGGGGTCAAATGCAGTGGGTAGCGAGAGGAGAAGTACATACACCGACAGCTCGTGTGGAAGTGCGACATCAAGGCCCGACAGCTTTTCAACGAGCCCAATCATACGAACCCCATGCTCGCAGACCGAAGTCCCATCGCGCATCCGACTTGTCATAAGCTCCTTGACAGCCGTGAACCTCTCATGTCGAGAGTTCTCCCCGTACAGTTCCTTGAGATGAAAGAGTATGGCAGAAGCATACTTTGTCTTCTCAAAGCGCCGTTGTATTTCGTTGGACATCGATGCCATCACATAGCATCGAGCTTTAACCTCGTCGTCCCGCCATTGGTTAAGCGTAATCAGCTCCTCAGGGCTGATATCGGCAGGGGTTTCCTCCGAAGGGCACTTCTCTATCGTATAGAGGAGCTTCTCCGAAGCCTATACAAGATTGAGGTTGCGAAGCCAGTCTTGGTAGTTCAGACCGGTGAACCTGTTGCTATCCAGTATAGCAGCGAGCGGGTTTTTCATCGAAACCATTTTATACGTAATCACGCTCCTCAGGGCTGATATCGGCAGGGGTTTCCTCCGAAGGGCACTTCTCTATCGTATAGAGGAGCTTCTCCGAAGCCTATACAAGATTGAGGTTGCGAAGCCAGTCTTGGTAGTTCAGACCGGTGAACCTGTTGCTATCCAGTATAGCAGCGAGCGGGTTTTTCATCGAAACCATTTTATAAGCAGTAATACAGAAAAGGAAAACAGACATGCATCACTAACTATATATAAAATAAACGCTAAGACATAAAACATGAATTTTAAGTTTTATGAATTACCCTCCCACTATTTTAACGATTTCACCACCCTCTAATGAAATCGAGAAAACAGGTTTCTTTAGTGGGTACATGGAGCCCAATCAAGCAATCATGGACCCGAATAATATCAGCCATCCATGACCCCCAAAAGGTAGTTTTCGATTGCAACTTGTGCAACCTCCATGTATTGACCTCACGTCCAGTAAGGGCCCAATAATATGACGCCGTTTTACTATCACGTGTCAAGATGACCCATAAATGTCGAGTCGTGAAGGACGGTCCCCTTAACGTCCCCAATAATATGAGCCAATGTTAAAGGGAGTTCCCACCGAATCACAACAGTTGTCAATGCCGTGGACAGCTTTCCGACATACATGACCCCCTCAATAATATGAGTCGGGCCATGTATACGGGTAGCATCGACGTACACCCATTGTTGATGGAAGGTAGGGAAATATAAACAATTTTAAATACCCTTTAGTTTATCGAATAAACATTTTTATCTTGATATAAGTTTTAAATCATATTTAAAACGAGGGATTTTATTTTGAAAAACTTTGGTATCATGCATTTATTTTAAATCAAATTTAAAACATGCATCATGCGGATTCAATTAAACTATATATCAACATATATAAAGAAACATTGGGATGATCGATCGCGAGAGCTATGCGGTCCGTGGTTGCCAGTCACGGACCTGGGTCCAATCCTAGGGGTAATGCAATATGCAATGCAATCCTATTACAAAGCTTCTGGTTTTACAGATCTTCGGTCTTCAATATCTTATCGTCATTGTCCACCGTTTTCGGATGTCCTCCCACTAAATCTAGTAATTTACATTTAAATATACAATGACATACAAGGGATACATTTATCAAGGGGTGGGAACGGGCCACAAACAGGCCCACTTTAAATGATAATCAAAATATTTACAAACCGAATCACAAAAACCTATCGCATACACCTAAAAAATTGGGCACGGCTCTCGATCATCCCAATCATGCAGATAATCTAATTAACATGCATAAATTAAATAATCCTATTATTTATCGCAAAATCATATTTTAATGATAAAATCGTATTTTTTAATAAAATCGCATTTTGTCGATAAAATCAAATTTTAATCAACAAAATCATATTTCATTATAAAATCATATTTTATAATTAAAATCACATTTTGCTAATTTTAATTATATCATATTGGGCTTAAAACAATTTTAGGCCCAAAAATCTCAAAATTTCAAAATCGACCAAAACGGGCCCGATATCGAATACCGGCCCGAAAAATTCACGGGATGCCCGGGACAGGCCCGAACCAAACCCTAGAAGGAGTCAGCCGTCACGACATCACCGGAGCATCGCCGGAACGGCGGCCGCTACCAACGAATTTTGCGTGCGGCAGCCGCGCAATCGTCACGCGAAGCGCGGCGCACGGCTGCCGCAACATCGCGCGCTCATGCGCAACCAGTGCGCAAGAGGAGCAGCATAGCGGAGCAGTCGTGGCGTGGAGACGCAGCGTGCGGCACAACCACTCGCGCCCGACGACGTGCATCCAGATCACGCCTCCCGGCGAGGCAGCGGAAGAACACCACGTTTTGTCATCACCAAAAAGGTGGATATTGTTAGGATAAAATTTATAATTTTGGTGATAACAAAATACAAGATAAATCTACTCATTCAGACGTTGATAACAGTAGTTGAGTATTCAGTCGACAGTAAATCCAGACGAGAGCTATAGTAAACCAGTCGTTGGGTAATTCAGATGCTAGCTACAGTGAGTTACATATTCAGACGTTGGCTACAGTGAAGTTATAACCAGTCGTTGGGTATTCAGACGTAGGAATATTGATTCAGACGTTGAGTTTATCATGTAACCAGTCGCAAGCTACAGTAGATCGGTTATTCAGACGCAAGGCATTTCTCTCAGTTGAGTATCTAGCCGAAGGGTAATCCAGACGCAAGCTACAGTGGATCATTTATCCAGATGCAAGCTACAGTGGATCATTCATTCAGTCTCTATCTACAGTGTATTGCATATCAGTAGTTGTCTACAGTAAAATTGCATTATCAGTCGATGGACTATATAAACCAGTCGGGAGCTACAGTAGTTCATATAACCAGTCGGGAGCTACAGTGGTTTATGTAACCAGTCGGGAGCTACAGTGATTTGTGTAACCAGTCGCTGATACTTGGTGTTTGCGTATAGTACAACTAAGTCGTTTGAATTAGTTAAAACGACAGCGTTCGGGTTAACACTAGAAATCAGTCGTTGGGCTATGAATGAATCCAGTCGTTGGAATAATGCGCATTTTAAGGTAATCAACAGTTGTAGCTATTCAAATATTCCAGTCGCAACATCATAAACGACGATGAAAAAATTTTAGGCGCAAGCGTTAAAAAGATTCAAATACGATCAAATACTCAAATTGGAAAAGATCAACAGAATCGTACAATTGCCTGGAATTAAGGAGACAACGTCGGTACGATTTTGGGTAAATAGTACATATTTTCAGAGGTTGTTACACGGTTATTGCACAAAAATGGAAACAAGACAATTTGCTTATGATGCTGTGCAATTTACCATGTAGTGGAGCAGGATTGATGGTGTACGATCGACAGAAATTCAAAAAGGGGATTTTATTTCCTTTAGAGATTTTAATGACATTTGAGAACAAAGACTATAAATAGCAGCAATTTGAATTGGAGAAACAGAATTCGCTATTATCAACTTGCCGTCACTCTGTCGATTTTGTATCTCAAGTATACTCTGAGCCTATTGCGAACTTGAAGTTATTCTCACAAAGCTCAAACTCGAAGAACACAAGCTTTCAGTCTTCATAAGATAAACCTTTGAGTCATCCTCTGATTCACCTTAGTTGAATCGATTTTCTTGTATAAGAATCGTAGTATTTACAGTCTCATAGCATTGTATTCACTGTTATATCATTAGTTGAGTCTGTAACGAACTGGCTTTGTGAAGCAGTTTGAAAAACATATTATTCATTACTTGTATTCAGCAGCTGCGTCTGCTTTGTGTGTGGTGTTGCTAGGAGCTCATCTTGAGCGAGGCTCGGTGATCGGGTGTGTGCAGAAGGACTGTATTCATCAAAGCTTCTAGTGAATCCTTCCTGAAAAGGAAGAAGGGGAGACGTAGGATATTCATATCCGAACTTCCAGAAACAAATTTCTTGTCCCTTAACTCTTTACATTATGCATTATTTATTATTTATACTGTTCACTGATTAATCGGTTTCTTTCCGCACATTTTTGTTAACCGAGAAATCAGCTTTTGAAATCGAGATACCTTAAGTCTGGTAACTCGGACTTAAGTTAAGCGGATTCTTGTAAAATTATTTTAAACGGTTTTGAAAATATAAAAATACCAAGGAGTTCATTCAACCCCCCCCCCTTCTGAACTCCTAGGGCTGTTTTCGTGCCATATTGATCCTATCAGGGAAGCATCTGTATACACCACAAACTCCTCATGATCCACGGGCATCGCTAAAACTGTCGCTGAAGTTAGAGTCTCCTTCAGCTGATCGAAGCTCCTCTGACACTCGGGACTCCACACATATTTTGCATTCTTCTTGGTCAGGGCTGTCAAGGGCACTGAAATCGAAGAGAAGCCCTTGATGAACTTACGGTAGTATCCTGCTGTAATGCCTATAAATTCCTGACTACGTGAAAATGAGTGATTTATTTTATGGTTTGTTTATGTTTTATAAAAATGAGATGATTACATTCCATTTTATGTGATTTGTTTATGGTTTTATGTTGCATGGTATGCATGTCTTGTTTTCATCCTGTTTAAGTTACGGACGTCTGGACCAGACTAGGGCCGACCGAGATGAAAATATATTGAGATTTATGTTATTATATTTTTAAGAATAAATTTATTATTTTTTGAGCAACAATTTCTGAAAATGGGGATTTTTAGGATTATTTTGGAGGGGAACCCGTTTTTCGCCTATACGGGCCGTTTTAAGGGATTTTAAGGTGTTTTAAAATATGAGGAGGCTTTGATTTCGAAAATTTGATAAATTTGCCATGTTATGAGTTTTGATTAGCTTTTTAATTAATGGAGGGGCAAACCTGTCAAAATCACCTTATTTTCTTAATTAAATCCTTAGGGGTCAAAATTGTCACCTTCATTTTTCATAACACAAAAGTTTAATAAAAAACCTAGCCTCCTAATCCCCTAGCAGCTGTCCTCCCCTCCTCCTCAAGCAGCCCATTGGAATTTTCTCCAAATTTTTGTGATCCAAAGGCGGTAGTGCCCCGATCTCGTGTCTACAACGTCGGTAACTCGCAGATATACCTTTTCTACGAACCAGGCATGTTTAAGCCATATTATGATGTTTAAACAAAACTATGCATGAATTGGATGTGTTCTATTCAGATCTATACACCATTGATTTAACTACATGCATGACACATGACCTTTTTCACGTTTCCCAATTGGATCTCATGTTGCTCGGTTTGTTAAAGGCTTAGGGGTCACGGCTCATGGCTAGCCTATCGAGTGAGGGTCCTAGGGTGGGCTAGGAGTAGTCCAAAGGTGGGAGATCATGGCCGAACCATCGGCTATATGCGAAACACCGTGCGCTGCATGTTGTGGTGTGGTTCTCACGGTTCGTGCACCCTCGTGCGACCGTGGTTGGGGCCAGGGTTGGTAGTTACGACCGGGTGGACCTGGGGTGGTCTAGCCGATGGGGCTCCGGCCAGGTTAGCAGGAGCTGGGCGGCCGAAGGACAAAGGTGGCGGTTGTCGCGTAGGATTGCATGGTGGTGTGCGTGTGTTTTGGGCTTAGGGCTTCCATTGCATTGGTTCGGTCTAATTCAACCGGCTAGTTCGGTTCGGTTGGATGTGATTGGTTCATTGAGTCTCGAGTCAAAATTATGGACCTGTTATTTTAATTTTAAGTATTTCCAATTTAAAAAAAAGGTCAAATATTTTAATTTGAGTCAAACTTTTAATTTAATTGAGTTTGAGGTTTATTTTAAGTTTTAAGTCAATATTAGAGTCTTTGGAATTTTAATTGAGTCAAAATTTATTATTGGATTTTAATTTGGTCAAAATTGGTCTTCGGGTCAAAATTGATTTTAAGTCAAAATTCATCTTAGTCAAAATTGAGCTTTAAATTAGTCAAAATTAGCATTTGATTTCTAAAGTCAAAATTGAGTTGAAATCAGTCAAAATTGAATTGAGTTAGGAATTTTAAAGTGGAACCCTTAAGTCTTGGGCTAGGTTAAAGCTAATGTTAAGTCTAGAAGTAGTAGGGCAGGCTTCTGAACCAATCCTTGACCGAAGTAGAAAATGTAGAGGCCCGTGAATGTATATTTAATCATATACGTAGTATGTTATGTACGTAAAATTTTAAAGGAAATGATTAAATATACATCAACGGGCTAAGCTTTTTAACTTGCATAAATTTTTACGAAATGTATGCATTATGAATGTTTCACGGAACGTTAAAGGCATGTTATTTTAAAAGACAAAACCCGAGGGATTGAATGATTTGAAGAAATTTATGATGAGGAAATGCGGGATACCGGGCCCGTTGAACTTCTGTTTCCATGTATTACGAGATTATGGATCCATGTGTTCACGGCATGCTGAAGTGGCAGCATAGAGGTGTGACATTATAGGGATCCCGAGGTAAGGTCGGGTGAACCACACCGCCGCGTACGTTGGTTTATAGATTGATCAATCGAGTATGGTCCACACTTCAGGATACGACTCATATTATGCTATGTCATGTATTATGTATATTATATGTTATGTATGATACGAAATGTTTGAAGCAATGTTTTATGATCATGCACGCATTCATGTTTTAACGTTATTTTACTACAAGTATGTGCTTGCATGCGACTTTATTAGTATGTACTTTGTTATGATACAATATAGAGCATGATGAGACTCTAGGCTCACTAGGTTTAAATGGTGTAGGTGATGACCCTGCTGTTGAGTACATCCCAACTGGCAGTGAGGACCTCTGAGTGCCTACTGCATTAGTACCCCATGCGTCTTTATGTTTCACTTCTATTATTATACACTTTTAGTATGTTGGTTTCAAACATGTACATTTTCAGCTCTTTTTCACAGTTGAATTTTTATACCGTATGGATGTTTTAACGTTTTTAAATATTCCTTTGTTTATGTTTAAAGCATCGTTGAGAAAAATGTTTAGAAATATTTTAAAAGGGAACGAGCCATACCTTCAGTTTATGTATTCCGCAAATGTTTTTTTTAAAAAAATTTTTAGTAGTCTGGTTCGTTTCAGTTGGTATCAGAGCCAGGTTCTGGTGGGGTACTAGCCTGCTGGGTGGAGCTCAGAAGTCGCACTACTAGTCTGTGAGTTTTACTATTTATTTTTATGTTTATGTTGCATGTTGCATGTTTTAGTGCTGCATGAGTTTTGGCCTTAGAGTTTTAAATTAGACGCTTAGTCATGCACTTAGATTTATGTGTTAAGGTTTTGGTGTAGTAGTATGCCTCCCAGACGTGATAGGACCCATCAGGATGATGCTACGCCTCCTCCCCCACCTTCGCAGTTGACGCCATATGAGAGGGCTAGCGTGGATATGCTGGCCGGAATCAGCAGGAAGCTAGAGAGGCAGTCGGAGTGTTCTGGGAAGTCGCATGAGGAGGATGTGGCTGAGAGGTTCCACAAGCAGAGATCCGCTAGTTTCCGAGTATAGAACTGCCAGGATATTCGATGCCTTAGGTTACTGGATTGATTTAAGTAAACCTGTAGATCTTATAGAATTTGCCATGAGAACTTAGATGGATAGGATTAGCGAACTTAGATATCTCTTAGGCTTCTAACTGCTTTTTGGGATCTAGTTTGACCGTAAATGCGTACTTGTGTGAAGTTTCTGTTTGAGCCGAGATTCGTGTGCTTGGTGTCACTTGCCTCGCCTTGCTAGACTCAGGGACGACCTACTCGTTTATTTCGAGTGCGTTCACACAGAGGATGGGTATTGTTCCGAAGGGCTTGGGAGTAGCTCTCATCGTGAGGGTTCCGTCAGGAAAGGAGTTGACGACGACCAGCGTCGTGCAGGGATTGACGATGACGTTCCTAGATCATGCGGTCAGAGAAAATTTGGTCGTTTTTCCGATGTCAGGAGTCGACCTCATCCTGGGTATGGATTGGTTGGCGGAGTTGGAGCGGTGATCGACTTTCAGCGGAGGACAGTGACTATCAGGCCGCCAGGGCAGGAGTCCTTCTTATTTGAGGCAGCGAGGAGACCGCGGAAGCCCAGATTCATGTCCTTTCTATAGGCCAGGAAGCAAGTTGATCTCGGATGCCAAGAATTCTTGGCCAGTGTTACCGCTACAGGAGGTCAGCCCCTTCACTGTCTGAGGTGGAGGTAGTTAGGGAGTTTGCAGATGTCTTCCTTGATGATGTAGTGGGAGTCTCACCAGAGCGAGAGGTGGAGTTTTCTATTGAGCTGATGCCAGGTACAATGCCTATCTCTAAGGCACCTTATCGATTAGCTCCTACCGAGATGAATGAGCTTAAGGAGCAGATTCAGGAGTTGCTCGATAAGGGGTTCTTACACCCTAGCTTTTCTCCATGGGGCGCGCCAGTGTTGTTGTGAAGAGAGGATGGCAGCATGATACTGTGTATTGACTCCGGGAGCTGAACAGAGTCACAGTGAGGATAAGTAAGGGTTCTTACACCCTAGCTTTTCTCCATGGGGCGCGCCAGTGTTGTTTGTGAAGAAGAAGGATGGCAGCATGATACTGTGTATTGACTACCGGGAGCTGAACAGAGTCACAGTGAGGAATAAGTACCCACTCCCGAGGATTGATGATTTATTTGATCAGTTGTAGGGAGCATCGGTGTTTTCAAAGATTGATTTGAGATCTGGCTACCATCAGCTGAGAGTTAGAGAGGAGGACGTGTCCAAGACTGCTTTTAGGACACGCTACGCCCACTAGGAGTTCTTCGTGATGCCGTTTGACCTGACGAATGCCCCAACGATTTTCATGGATTTGATAAACAGGGTATTCAGGCAGTACTTAGACCAGTTCATCATAGTTTTCATCAACGATATTCTGGTCTATTCGAAGAGCTTGGAGGAGCATAGGCAGCACTTGCAGACGGCTTTGCAGACTTTGAGGGAGCATATATTGTATGACAAGTTCAGCAAGTGCAAGTTTTCGCTGGAACAGATGGCTTTCTTGGGTCATATTGTGTCGAGAGATGGGATTTCAGTCGACCCATCGAAGGTAGAGGCAGTGCAGAACTGGGGGATTCCAAGAAATGCAGCGGAGATTCGCAGTTTCTTGGGCTTGGCAGGTTACTATCGCAAATTTATCAAGGGCTTCTCCTCTATTTCAGTGCCCTCGACAGCCCTGACCAAGAAAAATGCGAAGTATGTGTGGAGTCCCGAGTGCCAGAGGAGCTTTGATCAGCTGAAGGAGGCCCTTACTTCAGCAATAGTGTTAGCTATGCTAGTGGAACACGAGGAGTTTGTGGTTTATACAGATGCTTCTCTGAGAGCTTTGGGTGCAGTTATGATGCAGTGTGGTAAGGTTATTGCGTATGCGTCAAGGCAACTGAAGAGTTATGAGCAAAACTATCCGACACATGATTTGGAGCTTACAGCTGTAGTGTTTGCGTTGAAGATTTGGAGGCACTATTTGTACGACGAGAAGTGTCAGATATTCACAGACCACAAGAGCCTCAAGTACTTCTTCACCCAGAAGGAGTTGTACATGAGGCATCGCAGATGGCTAGAGTTGGTGAAGGACAATGACTGTGACATTAGCTACCACCCGGGTAAAGCTAATGTGGTGGCAGATGCTTTGAGCCGGAAGACTGCAGTAGTGACATGTTTATCAGTTGAGAGGACACTACAGGTTGAGATCAGAGATGTGGTGGCAGATGCTTTGAGCCGGAAGACTGCAGTAGTGACATGTTTATCAGTTGAGAGGACACTACAGGTTGAGATCAGAGATTCGATTTGGAGTTTTATTCAAGAGGCCGTGCACCGAGTTTGGCAGTGCTCACTATTCATCCGACTCTTCAAGAGCGGATCAGAGAGGGGCAGGCCTCCGATGAGCAATTACAACAGTGGAGACAGCGTGATGAGGACAGAGAATGAGGTTTGTACACAGTTGAGGATGGGATAGTCCGTTTCAGAGGCCGTATGTGGGTGCCGAGTACTGGGCATTTGAGAGCCGAGATCTTATCTGAGTCTCATGCATCGACATACTCCATCCATCCAGGGAGTATGAAGATGTACAGAGATTTGCAGACGTTGTAATGGTGTCCGGGGATGAAGAGGGATATTGGGAGATTCATGTCTGAGTGCTTGACTTGTCAGAAGGTCAAGGTAGAGCATCAGCGATCGGCAGGGTTGTTGTAGCCACTCCCTATTCCCAAGTGGAAGTGGGAGCATATTACGATGGATTTCGTAGTTGGATTGCCCAGGAGTCCCAGAGGGTACACGGCGATATGGGTGATTGTGGACAGTCTCACCAATTCAGCGCATTTTCTACCGATGAAGACTACTTTCACCCTGACACAGTACGCAGAGCTTTACATCAGAGAATTTCTCAGAATGCATGGCATACCAATCTCGATAGTAACGGATAGAGATACTAGATTTACATCTGCGTTCTGGAGGAGCTTACATGCCGCCTGGGGACTAGATTTTTGTTCAGTACAGCTTTTCATCCGCAGACAGATGGAAAGTCAGAGAGGGTCATCCTGATTCTGGAGGATTTGCTCAGAGCTTGTGTGATTGATTTCCAGGGTACGTGGGACTTGAGATTGCCGCTGGTAGAGTTCACGTACAACAACAGCTTTCAGGCATCGATTGGGATGGCTCCGTATGAGGCACTGTACGGGAGGATATGCAGATCTCCCCTACACTGGGATGAGGTTGGAGAGAGAGTATTGACTGGACCAGAGTTAATGCAGCAGACATCAGATATTGTGATGAGGATTCAGGATAGGATGAGGATAGCCTAGAGTCATCAGAAGAGTTATGTCGATCAGAGACGACGAGATCTGGAGTTAGCTGTTGGAGATCATGTGTTTGTGAGGATATCTCCCATGAAGGGCGTGATGCGCTTTGGTCGGAGAGGCAAGCTCAGCCCGAGGTTTATTGGGCCATTTGAGATTTTGGAGAGGGTTGGTACTCTGGCGTATCGAGTAGCGTTACCACCCAACTTGTCAGAAGTTCATAATGTTTTCCACATCTCGATGCTGCAGAAGTATGTTCCGAATCCATCTCATGTGTTGGATTTTGAGCCGCTCCAGTTGGCGCCGGATTTATCTTTTGAGGAGCGACCAATGCAGATTCTAGATCGGGAGGAGCGCAGGCTGACACCGCGGAGTATTCCGATGGTCAAAGTCTGGTGGTAGAATCACTCGGAGGATGAGGCTACCTGGGAGACTGAGGCGGATATGCGGACGCGCTACCCGGAGTTATTTGGTACGTACTTAATTTCGGTGACGAAATTCTTATAAGGGGGGGGGTAGAGTTGTAACACCTAGAAAAACCTGACTACATAAAAATGCGTGCATGACTACGGGAAAAATAATTTTAGATGATTACGTGCCATTTTAAGTGATTTGTTTATGGCTTTATGTTGCATGGTATGCATGTCTTGTTTTCATCCTGTTTGAGTTACGGACGTGTGGACGAGACTAGGACCGACCGAAATAAAAATAATTTGAGATTTTAAGTTATTAGATTTTTAAGAATAAATTTATTACTTTTTTAAGCAACAATTTCTGAAAATGGGGATTTTTAGGATTATTTTAGAGGGAAAACCGTTTTTCGCCTATACGGGCCGTTTTAAGGGATTTTAAGGTGTTTTAAAATATGAGGAGGCTTTGATTTCGAAAATTTGATAAATTTTAAAGCCAAGTTATGAATTTTTATTAGATTTTTAATTAATGGAGGGGCAAACCTGTCAAAATTACTTTCTTTTCTTAATTAAATCCTTAGAGGTCAAAATTGTCACCTTCATTTTTCATAACACCAAAGTTTAATAAAAAACCTAGCCTCCTCATCCCTAGCAGCCGTCCACCCCTCCTCCTCAAGCAGCCCTTCGAATTTTCTCCAAAGTTTGGTGATCCAAAGGCGGTAGTGCCCCGATCTCGTGTCTACAATGTTGGTAACTCGCAGATCTATCTTTCCTACGAACCAGGCATGTAATACCTTTTTGTGTTCTCACCATTTAAGCCATATTATGATGTTTAAACTAAATTATGCATGAATTGGATGTGTTCTATTCAGATCTATACACCATTGATTGAACTACATGCATGTCACATGACCTTTTTCACGTTTCTCGATTGGATCTCATGTTGCTCGGTTTGTGAAAGGCTCAAGGGTCACGGCTCATGGCTAGGATGTTTATGAGGGTCCTAGGGTGGGCTAGGAGTGGTCCAAAGGTGGGAGATCATGGCCAAACCATCGGCTATATGCGAAACACCATGCGCTGCGTGTTTCGGTGCAGCACGGTGCGCCTCCTTCTCACGGTTTGTGCTCCCTCGTGCAATCGTGGTTGGGGCCAGGGCTGGTCAGGTTAGGACTGGCTGGACCTGGGGTGGTCCAGCCAACGGGGCTCCGAGCAGGTCGGCCGGAGCTGGGCGGCCGAAGGCCAAAGGTGGCGTCTGTCACGTAGGAGTGCGTGGTGGTGTGCGTGTGTTTTGGGCTTAGGGCTTGCATTGGATTGGTTGGGTCTAATTGAACCGGCTAGTTAGGTTCGATTGGACCGGATCGGTTCATCGAGTCTCGAGTCAAAATGTTTTAAAGTTGACCCGAGTTATTTTAATCATGAACCTGTTATTTTAATTTTAAGTCAAAGGTCGAATTTTAAAGAAAATGGTCAAATGTTTTTATTTGAGTCAAACTTTTAATTTAATTGAGTTTGAGATTTATTTTAAGTTTTAAGTCAATATTGGAGCCTTTGGAATTTAAATTGAGTCAAAATTGATTATTGGATTTTAATTTGGTCAAAATAGATCTTTTGTTCAAAATTGGTCTTCGGGTCAAAATTATTGAAGTTATCCTTTTTAAATGTCAAAATTGATTAAAATTGAGTTTAAGTCTAATTGTTTTTATGTCAAAATTGATTTTAAGTCAAAATTGATCTTAGTCAAAATTGAGCTTTGAATTAGTCAAAATTAGTCCTTTGATTTCTAAAGTCAAAATTGATTTGAAATCAGTCAAAATTGAATTGAGTTAGGAATTTTAAAGTGGAACCCTTAAGTCTTGGGCTAGGTTAAAGCTAATGTTATGTCTAGAAGTACTTGACCGAAGTAGAAAATGTAGAAGCCCGCGAATGTATATTTAATCATATATGTAGTATGTTATGTACATAAATATTTTAAAGGAAAGGATTAAATATACATCAACGGGCTAAGATTTTAAACTTGCATCAACGACCTGTGAGCTCCTGCTGAAGCAGTACCCCGTGACCGCCTTTATGTTTCACTTCTCTTATGATACACTTTTAGTATGTTGGTTTCAAACATGTTCATTTTCAGCTCTTTTTCACGGTTGAATTTTTATACCGTATGGATGTTTTAACGTTTTTAAATATTCCTTTGTTTATGTCTAAAGCATCGTTGAGAAAATGGTTTAGAAATATTTTAAAAGGGAACGAGCCATACATTCAGTTTATGTATTCCGCCAATGTTTTTTTAAAAAAAAAAATTTAGAGTACTGGTTCGTTTCACCTGCTAAACCCAAGAAACTACGAATCTCCGCTGCATTCTTTGGAATCCCCCAGTTCTGAACTGCATCAACCTTGGATGGGTCGACTGAAATCCCATCTCTAGAAACGATATGCCCCAAAAACGTCACCTGCTCAAGCCAAAACTCGCACTTGCTGAACTTGGCATATAGTCTGTGCTCTCTCAAGGTCTGCAAATGCTGTCTGTAAATGCTGTATGTGCTCCTCTAAACTCCTCGAATATACCAGGATGTCTCGATGAATACTATCATGAAATGGTCTAAATACTGCCTGAAAACCCGGTTCATCAAATCCAATGAAGATTCAGGCATTCGTCAGGCCAAACGGCATCACCAAGAACTCATAGTGGCCGTAACGTGTCCGAAATGCAGTCTTGGACACGTCCTCCTCTCCAACTCTCAACTGTTGGTTGTCAGATCTCAAATCAATCTTCGAGAAAACCGAAGCTCCCTGCAACTGATCAAATAAATTCTCTATCCTCGGAAGTGGGTACTTGTTCTTCATTGTGACACGGTTCAACTCCCGGTAGTCTATGCATAACCTCATACTGCCATCCTTCTTCTTCACAAACAGAACTGGCGCGCCCCATGGAGAAACTCTAAGGCGTATGAATCCGTTGTCGAGCAACTCCTGAATCTGCTCCTTCAGCTCCTTCATCTTGGTAGGAGCCAATCGATACGATGCCTTGGAGATAGGAATTGTACCTAGCATCAGCTCAATCGAAAACTCCACCTCTCTCTCCGGTGGAACTCCCACAACGTCATCAGGAAAAACATCTGCAAAGTCGGTTACTTGGGCTTCCGCGGTCTCCTCGCTGCCTCAAATAAGAAAGTATCCTTCCCTGACGGCCTGATCATCACTGACCTCTGCTGAAAATCAATCACTGCTCCGTGCTCCGTCCAGTCCATACCTAGAATGAGGTCGAATCCTGACATCGGCAATACGATCAAATCTTCTCTGACTGCATGATCCTGAAACATCATCACCAAACCCTGAACGACGCTGACAGTCATTATCTCCTCTCCTGACGGATCGTCACTGCGAGAGACACGCCCAAGCTCTCCGAAGTAATACCCATCCTCTGAATAAGCTACTCCATATGAACGAGTGAGTCGCCCCCGAGTCTAGCAAGGCAAGGGTAGTGACCCCCCAAAACACGAATCTCGCCTGAAATCGAAGGCACGCGTTTACGATTAATCTAGATGCTCAAATACAGTTTAGATGCCTAATATTTTTCTAGGTTCGCTAGTTCAATCCGTCTACATTGCCAATGCACGATCTAGAAGGTCTAAAGTTCTACTAGATTCAACCCAACAGCCTAAAGTGTAGAATCTCCTAGAAGTGCTCTACTCAGCAACTAGCGGATCTGAAGTCCCGGAAAATTCCTTGGGTCCCTGCTTGCGGAGCCTCTCGGCCATGTCCTCCTCGTGAGACTTCCCAGAACGCTCTGACTGCCTCTCAAGAATCCTGGTGATCTCGTCTAGCATGTCCATGCTAGCCCTCTCATAAGGCGTCAACTGCGGAGGTGGGGGAGGATCATCATCCTGCTGATCCCTAGCACGACTGGGAGGCATAGTGGCACCAAAACCCTTTACGTAAATCTACGTGCATGACTAAGAGTCTATCTCTAAAACTCCTAAAGTAAAATTAATGCTGAAAATGGAACATGCATCATGTGAAAATAAACATGCATCATAAAACTCTAAAACTTACAGACTGACAGTGAAACTTCCGAGCTCCACGCAGCAGGCTAGCACCCCACCAGAACCACCGCTCTGATACCAACTGAAACGAACCAAACTGTAGAATTTTTTTAAAAAAACTTAATTGCGGAATAATAAAATCTTTAAAAGTATGGCTCGTCCCCTTTAAAACATTTTTCTCAACATTACCTTAAAACATAAATAGAATAAACATCTCAAAAATCGCATCATTCCTTTTTCCTTAAAAATCATAGTAAATAAAAGTACGGAAAGACTGAACACAACTAAAAAGAAAATATCTGAAACTGTTTCATAACATAAAGTGAAGACGTCATAGTGGTCACGGGGCATCAGTTGCGACGGGCTCAGAGGTCCTCACCGCCGGTCGGCATAAAATCTATAGGGTCATCACCTGCACCATTTAAACCTATTGAGCCTAAAGGCCCAACATGAACTATCTGAATTATAGCAAGGTACATATAATAAAATAGCATGCAAGCATATACGTTTAGTAAAATAACTTTAAAACATGCGTGCATGAGTGATCATAAGACATGGTTCATCAATCAGACGTAACGTATCGTCTTCGTATAACATACATAGTAAGGCATGACATGGCATAATATCAAAACATGTGAGTCGTATCCATGAAGTATGGACCATTATTTATTGTTCAATAATAAACCAACGTACGTGGCGGCCGGTTTCACCGACCTACATCATCATCACATTAACAGAGGTTCACTGGGCTCGATCTCACAGATCCGCTCACCGTCTATCATTATACATTAACAGAGGTTCACCGGGCCGGCATCCCGGATCCGCTCATCGTCTATCTTGCCACAAGTCACTTCAATCCCTCCATTTTTTTCTTTTAAAACATGCCTTTATCATTTCATAAATTTTCATGATGCGTGCATTTGATAAAACATGCAATTTAAAAGCTTAGCCCGTCAATATATATTTAATTCTTTCATTTAAAACATTATCATACATAACATACTACATATATAATTAAATATATATTCACGGGCTTCTACATTTTTTACTCCAGTCAAGACTAGTTCAGGAGCCTGGCCCACTACTTCTAAGCCCAAAAGAACCTAAACTTAATTTAAAATTGAACTTGGCCTAACACATGACTTGGCCCATAACATAAAATTAAACCTTTAAAATTCCCAAAAACCTCCTATTTTGACTTTAAAAACTACAAAGACTAATTTTGACTAACTAAAGCTCCGAAGACCAATTTTGACTAACTTAAAATCCGAAGGCCAAATTTTGACTTTAAAACTTGAAAATAAAATATTACGTCCAACAATAATAAAAAGTTTGACTAAACTTGAATTTAAAACATTTGACCAAAATAATCTTAAAATTGGACCCTATACTTTAAAATTGAATTTTAAAAAGTTTATAAAATACTCACTCCTTCATTTTAAAATCAAACATTAAAATTTGACGAAAATCCCATAAATCAAATAAATTATAAAAATTCTGGAAAACCTCTTAAAATATGCTTAAAACATCAAATAAAGTCATCCACGAACTTTGGCAACCCCTAAGATTTGAAATCTTAATTTTCACAAAAATGACCCGACGAGGCTCACTTCGAGCGACAAAACGGTAAATATCATTAAAAATCTATTTCTTAATAAAATCACTCCCTATTTCAACCCACATAACCCTAACGTAATATCCTAGTCACTGGAACAAACTATACTAAAAATGATTCAGGTATTCACCAACCCGACGCCCGCAAACCCACTTGCCGCGCGCAGACTGCAACCAGGATACGTGCTAGTCATAAAATGCATAACTAATTCGTTCCTCGACCAAATTGCTCCCCGTTTGGACCTACATGACCCTAACTGAATGCGATATCTCCTGAAATCAACCTTGATCACACAGACCACATAGAGCAACTTATCCGACCCCAACAACTATACTATCACGCACAGATGACAAGCTAGGACACTTGCTGATCATAAAATTCATAACTAATTCATTCCTTGACAAAATCGCTTCCCGTTTGGACCTACATGGTACTAACCAATGAACTAACTATATGGACCACCCTTGGACCAAACCCTAGCCCCATGAGCCGCCCATGACCGAAGCTTCACAAGAAAAGAATCAAATACGTGTTAAAATCGTGATGCATGCATGGATCTAAAACAACAAACATAGATCTAATCAATTCACATAAAAATCATAGACACCCTTTTAAAAAATAGTATACTATGATTTAAATGGTGAGAAAAAGAGAGATATAACATGCCTTTGTTGGAAAAAAGAAGATCAGCGAGTTACCGATGTGTAGGACGCGAGATTGGGACAAGACCGCCTTTGAATCACCCTAGAACTTGAAGAAAACGTTGGGGCTGCTTGAGGGAGGAGGGGACGACTATGGTGGAGAGTGGAGTCTAGGTTTTTATGCAAAAATTATGTTTTGAAATAATGGGTGTGCACAAATGACCCCTAAAGCTTAATTAGGAAACTTAAATGGATTTTTACCCTTATAACCCTTCACTAAATTACCATGTTACTCAAAACTCTAATCCATGCTTTAAAATCTCTAATTTTCGAAATAAAAGGTCTCCTCAATTTTAAAATACAATAAAGTACATTAAATAGCCCTATAGCGAAAAACGGGTTCCCCTAAAATATAATCATGAAAACCCCAATTTTCGGAAATTGCTACGTAAAACTAATAATTTTGTTCTTAAAAATCTACGCCTATAGCGAAAAACGGGTTCCCCTAAAATATAATCATGAAAACCCCAATTTTCGGAAATTGCTACGTAAAACTAATAATTTTGTTCTTAAAAATCTACGGACTTAAAAATCTCAAATTATTTTCATCTCGGTCGTCCCTAGTCTCGTCCACGCGTCCGGAACTCAAACAAACTAAAAATGGAACATGCGTATCATGCAACATTAAAATCATAAATAAATAACATAAAATGACATGTAACTTTCTAAAATGATTTCCCCCAAGTCATGCACTCATTTCTACGTAATTATGATTTCCTGGGCGTTACATGAAAACTCTTGTGATCAGTATATACCACAAACTGTTCGCCATATAGATAGTGGAGCCAAATATTCAAAGCAAAGACAAAGACTGCCAATTCCAAGTCATGAACTGGGTATCGAGTCTCATTAGGTTTCAACTAACGGGAAACATACGCGATGACTCGACCATCATCAAAACATGACCCAATCCACTAAGCGAAGCATCAGAACCTACCACAAAACCTCCTGAACCTGTGAGACCCAAAAGTTGATTAGATTAATTTAGTTAATTAATCATATTTTATGAGATTCATATTTGTCTTGAACAGATATGGGATGAGCCAGCTTTGAGTTGGCATGCTTGGTTAAGTTATCGGGTTTTTATAAGTCCTGGAATCAGCCTTGGATCAATTTAGATTTTCAGCGGGAACTGATCAGATATGAGTGTTGGTCAGTGCTGGGTGTTCGCACCCAGTTGTGGTGATGAGATCTGGTATCGCAGACGTTCAAAGGTGAGCTAGCGTGTTTTCTGTGACGAGTAGCTAAACTACGTCGTTTGGATTAGTTGGAGCGACAACGTTTTGGTTTAGCGGGCGAGATTCTTATTTCGATAGGATCTGAGTGTTGCGATGCTAGTTATCATTTCAGACTTGAGTAGCGGGTGACGTGTCCAGATGTGATAGTGGCCCTGAGCGACGTCGTTTAAGTAAGTCATGATCTTTTTTTGCGTAAGGTCATATCTGATGCGAGATTCAGATCCGAGTGGGAAATCAGCTTAGTACATTTAGTTGTCGATGGGATCTGTTCTTCAGACTTGAGCAGATCTGAGATATATAAGAGGACTCTGACCCTTTGTCTATTATTGTTCCCCGACACTTAGAATATTTCCCGTGAGCAAACTCTGTCGCGATACCCTAGCTACTGTTCATCAAACCTTATCTTCTCTGATTGCCGATGGTAGATAGCTCCGACTGAAGTAAGAGTGGTAGCGCTGGATTCTTCTTGCTAAGATGCTTCGTTAGGTGCTGCTTTTGGAAGCTTGCGTGAATCTGGTGAGGTGTGCGAAGACATCTCCCTTCTCTAGTCTGTTAGCATAAGCGTCGGATTTCATCTGCCGTTCAGGTAGCTCATTGGGTAAGTGTTAAGATCCTACCTTTTGCTTTGTTTAGAACCTTCGGTTGTGTTAGAAGGGTTAGGACAGATTTGGTTGAGCTCGTAGCTCCCAATTCGTGAGTTTCTGTGGTACTGTCCCTGAGCTAGTATCTTTATTTGGCTTAGCAGGTGTGAGATCTGTGTTCCTCGAGACTGATTTGTTGTAATTATAGCTCAGAAGACTTGAGGTACGGATGTGAGCCTGTTTTACAGCTTTGGATTGAGCATCGGTGATTATGCTTGCTGCTGTGTATTCTTTGCATTGTTGTATATCTTTCTGTGTTGGACTTTGCATATGTTGCATACACGCATTTATCATATTGAGCTCAGATCTGTTGTAGCCGTGCCTTTTGTGCCTTGTTGTATTGATCTGTGCGTACCAGGATGCCTGTTGAGGACGAGCGGGTAACTCCCTTATACCTCATCTCCCTGCTGGGATCTGTTAGCCACTATGAGCGGAGTGGGTATCTCCCACATCTCATGAGTTGGGCAACAGCAGGTTGAGCTATGTTTTGCATCTGGTGCCGTGTGTTGAGATGAGTGGTAGCTCCCATATTCTCACACACCCCGTGGCCACTGTTGCTCAGTTGATTCGTATCTTTTGTTGAGAAGTTCGTTCAGATTCTTTGGCTTCCTGTGTCTCGGTTGAAGCCTGGTTCTCATGCATAGCATTTGCATATCATCTGTTGCTTTCTATTAGCTGTTTATTGCTCTCCGTACTGGGGTTTGACCCCATGTCCCTCTGGGGCTGGTGTTGTTTGCCTGTGTATGTGTTTTCAGGTTGCTATGGTTACTCAACTGGTCGTGGAGTTGACCCAACTGGAGGTGTCCCAGGAGGTGGTTAGAGTGTCCCAGTTAGCGTATAGCATATATGTATAAGCACTGTTAGTCGGGGAGTGCCCTGTGCTTTATTGTATTCCAGTTGTATTCTGTAGTGCTTGTATCTATTGAATGATGTACTGTTGTACTGAGTTATTTTAAAAACCTGGATATTTTGAGTACTGTAGTATTTTAAATTATGTTACCTTCTAGTTACGCCAAAGCAAAAATTTTAGCCACTATTTTATTTCTTCCGCTAGGTGTTTGCGTGGTTAAACTCTATGTTGTGCACGAGGCTTGACATATTTGGTATCAGAGCTTAAGCTGGGATAAGCTCGATTTCTTTGATCACACTTGAGTCTAGGCACAATGTTGTTTGTTGCATGTGCTTGATTGTGTGGCTTATGTGCTATGTGGTATATCTGTTGCTGTGTGATCTTACCCTCTTAGTGCCTTCGTAGATGCCGCCTAGACGTAGGGGTAGGGGTAGAGGTAGAGGGAAGTTTCAGGAAGAGTCCGAAGGTCAGAACGAGGAAGTGCAGTGTAGTATTCCTCGTCTTGGACGTGTTAGACAGGTTGAGATTGAGGTAGATGAGCCGACAGCCCGTGTGGATGACATGAAACTTGTGATGGCGAGGTTTCAGCGGATGAACCCTCAGACGTTTAACGGTGATGAGCCTAGTTATGATGCGGAGTCCTGGTTGCAGCATAAAACCAGGTTGTTCGACCGTGTCAGGTATGATGATGAGCGTAGGTTGAGTTTGGCTACGTTTCAGTTGAGGAGAGGTGCCGAGCGTTGGTGGAGAGGCACTTCGAGGACTCTTGAGGAGACAGGTGTAGGGATTACGTGGAACAACTTTTGTACTGCCTTTCATCAGGAGTACGTTCCGGAACCCTTTGTGAACGCCAGGGAGCGAGAGTTTGATAACCTGGTGCAGGGATCTATGTCCATGGGAGAGTATGCTCGGAGATTATATTCTCTTCTTGCATATGTTCCGCACGTTTCTGGTCGAGAGAAGGCGAAGAGGAACAAGTTCTTGGAGGGTCTCAATGAGGAGTTGTATTTTTTTGTGTTGACGGGTTCATTGGCGAGCTATGCGAAAGCGGTGGACAGGGCTATAGACATTGAGGAGGGACTGCAGAACCATTGGTCGCGTGTTAGGCCGCAAGGGGTGCAAGGTAACCTTCCCGTGGTTCCGAGGGTGCAACCACCCCAGTCTGTGCAGTCGTCTTAGCCACCCCAGCAGCAGGTAGCCCAGCAGCCTGGACACCAGAGGTTTAGGCCTCGTGGTCGTCAGTTCAAGAAGAAGTCTGGTTCTAGTTCTTCTGGCTCGGGTAGTTCTAGCAGTGGTAGTTCCAAGGTTGAATTTTGTGGCCAGTGTGGAGGAAAGCATCCTATAGCGCAGTGTGTAGGTGTGCAAGGTTCGTGTAACGTTTGTGGACAGTACGGACACTTTGCGAGAGTGTGTCCTTTTTCTGGATCGCAGCATACAGCCGCCCCACCGCAGGGTCGAGGTGGATCGTCTAGAGGTCGTTCTTCTTTTCTGGTTCAGCAGCAGAGGTTGGGGGAGCCTCAATTTAGGCCGTTTCAGCAGCCTGGTCCTTCACGATTTGGACAGTCTTCCCATCCTCAGTTTTCAGGACCACAGTTTGCCCAGGTGAATGCCATGACTAGGAAGCAAGCAGAGGGCACGCCAGGCAAAGGATTGATCGCAGGTACTTGGTTTATTTTTTATTTTCCTGCGCGCGTGTTGTTTGATACAAGAGAATCACATTCGTTTATTGAGGATGCATTTGTGGTTGAGCATGGTTTGCATACCACTACTTTGTGTGATGTTGTGTCCGTTGCGACTCCTGTTGGCACGAGCCTGTTCTCCAAAGAGATCTTGTTGAATGGCATTCTTAGGTTTGGTAAGAGTGTGTTGTTAGCCAACCTGATCAGGCTAGTGATGTGGGATTTCGATTGCATAGTGGGAATGGACGTGCTGTCTAGCTATAGGAACACTGTGGATTGTTTCCATGGCGTTGTGCGATTTAGGCCCCAGTATGGAGAGAAATGGAATTTCTATGGCCAAGATTCCCAGTCGAAGATTCCTGTAGTCTCTGTGATGGAGATGTTTAGCCTGTTGTTGTTAGAGAACGCTTGTTTTATGATCTATGCCTTAGATGCGTCTTCTTCCTCGAACGTAGAGCTTAGTAAGGTTCCCGTTGTTCGGATGTGTTTCCAGAGGAGATTCCTGGTTTTCCTTCGAAGAGGGAGATAGACTTTAGCATTGATTTGGTACCTGGTACAGCTCCGATTTCGCGTGTTCCGTATCGTTTAGCGCCTGCTGAGTTGAGGGAGCTTAAGTTTCATCTGAGATATTTGCTGGAGAAGGGATTCATTAGGCCTAGTATGTCCCCGTGGGAATCGCCTATCTTGTTTGTCAAGAATAAGGATGGGTCGATGAGGATGTGCATCGACTTTAGGCAGTTGAACAAGGAAACAGTGAAGAATAAGTACCCTTTGCCTAGGATCGATGACTTGTTTGATCAGCTTCAAGGTTCGGCTGTGTTTTCTAAGATCGATCTGCGTTCAGGGTACCATCAGTTGCGAACTCAAGAGCAAGATGTTGCGAAGGCTGTGTTTCGTACGAGGTACGGGCATTATGAGTTTTTTGTTATACCTTTTGGTTTGACGAATGCCCCTGCAGTTTTCATTGATTTGATGAATAGAGTCTTTAGAGAGTTCATCGATCAGTTTGTGATTGTATTTATCGATGACATCTTGGTGTATTCTAAGACTCCGATGCAGCACAAAGAGCATTTGAAGCTGGTTCTTCAGATGCTACGAGACTCGCAGCTGTATGCTAAGTTCTCCAAGTGCGAGTTTTGGTTGATCGAGTTGTGTTTCGGGGTCATGTGATATCAGTTGATGGTATTTTTGTGGATCCCAGTAAAGTTGAGGTTGTGGTTAACTGGGAGCGTCCCAAAAATGTTTCTGAGATTCGTAGTTTCTTGGGTTTGGCTGGCTATTACAGGTTTTTTATAGAAGGATTCTATAGTATAGCTAAGCTAATGACGCAGTTGACTCAGAAACAAGAGGTTTGTTTGGACTGAGCAGTGCGAGAATAGTTTTCAATTTCTCAAGGAGAAAGCTGACAACTGCGCATGTCTTAGCCTTTCCGTGTGGTTCAGGTGGCTTTGTAGTTTGTGCAGATGCTTCCTTGAATGGATTGGGTTGTGTGTTGATGCAGAATGGTCGAGTCATTGCGTATGCCTCTCGCAGTTGAAACCGCATGAGACTCGTTGCCCAGTTCATGATTTGGAGTTAGCAGTAGTGGTTTTTGCTTTGAAGATTTGGCGCCACTACCTGTATGGTGAGAAATTTGTGTTGTACTCTGATCACAAGAGTCTGCAGTATCTGTTTTCTCAGTCATATTTGAACATGAGACAACGTAGGTGGATGGAGCTGCTTAAAGATTTTGATTGTGAGATCAAATATCAGCCTGGGAAGATGAATGTAGTTGCTGATGCATTGAGCAGAAAGGCTCAAGTGGCGATGTTGGCTTCGATGCAGATTTCGAAGGTCCATGAGCATCTAAGCACTACTGGTTGGCGATTTTACCCAGCTGAGGATTATGTTGTGGTGTCTTCTTTTCAAGTTGAGCCACAGATTGTTGCTAGTATTAGAGCAGCTCAGAGGACCGATCCATCTATCCATGAGTTGAAGTTGTAGGTGAGAGCTGGACAGTTAGAGGATTATTCTGTCTCATCAGATGGTTGTTTGAGGTTTCGTGGCAGGTTGGTTGTGCCAAATATGGTAGATTTTAAGGATGAGATCTTAAGAGAAGCGCACTGCAGTAGACTTAGTATCCATCTGGGGCGAGAAAGATGTATCATGCCTTGAAGCGGCATTACTGGTGGGCAGGTTTAAAGAGTGATGTTGCTGATTTTGTAGCCCGTTGTTTGAATTGTCATCAGGTCAAGGCCGAGAGGATGAGACCTGGTGGTTTATTGCAAAGCTTAGAGGTGCTCCAATGGAATTGGGAGCACATAGCTATGGATTTTGTGACACATTTAACTCGTTCCAGCAGAGGTTTCGATGCGGTTTGGGTGGTAATAGACAGATTGTCGAAGACTGCGCACTTCCTTCCCTACAGTATGACATATTCTTTGAAGAATATGGCAAAGCTGTACATAGATTTAGTGGTGCGTTTTCATGGTGTGCCTGTTTCGATTGTTTCAGATCATGATCCGAGGTTTGTTTCCAGGTTTTGGAAGAGCTTGCAAACAGCTTTGGGTACCAGATTGGGGATGAGCATAGCGTATCATCCCCAGAAAGATGGCCAATCTGAGAGGACTATCCAGATTTTAGAGGATATGTTGAGAGCTGTTGTGATGGATTTTAGTGGTAGCTGGCAAGATTCATTGTCCTTGGTTGAGTTTTCCTACAATAACAGCTATCATGTCACGATTGGTATGGCACCATTTGAAGTTTTGTATGGCAGAAAGTGCAGATCTCCTATATGTTGGGAAGAAGCAGTTGTCTTCTCCAGACTTTGTGCAACAAATGAGAGATCAAGTAGATCTGATTCGCCAGCGAAGGAAAGCTGCACTAGATCTCCAAGCGAGTGATGCGAATAAGAGGCGTAGCCTTTAGAATTTGAGGTTGGTGATCTGGTTTTCCTGAAATTTTCTCCTTTTCGCAGTGTTATGAGATTTGGTCTCAAGGGAAAATTTGATCCTCGTTATGTTGGACCATATGAGATTGCTGAAAGAATTGGTCATTTGGCTTATCGGTTGTTGTTGCCACTAGATTTGTCCTTCTTGCATGATGTGTTTCATGTGTCGATGTTGAGGAAGTATGAGCCAGATCCCTCGCATGTGTTGAGAACTGACGAGGTGGAGCTAGATAGAACGTTAATCTACGTTGAATATCCCTTACAGATCTTAGATAGAAAAGAGAAACAGCTGAGGAATAAGACCATTCCCTTGGTGATGGTCCAGTGGAGCAAGCATGGTAGAGAATAAGCAACGTGGGAACTGGAAGAGAAGATGCAGCGTGAGTGGACGCATCTGTTTGCATGAGTGTAGTATCAGATTCCAGTAGTTGTTTTGTTGCTTGTGGTTGTTTTCCCAGTTATCTTGAACTCTTGATCTAGAATTTCTGTTTGATTTCGATGATGGGAGAGATGTGAGACCAGAAAGTTGATTAGATTAATTGAGTTAAGTAATCAGATTTTATGAGATTCAGATTTGGCTTGAACAGATCTGGGATGAACCAGCTTTGAGTTGGTATGCTTGGCTTATTTATCGGGTTTTTATAAGTCCTGGAATCAGCCTTGGATCAATTTAGATTTTCAGCGGGAACTGATCAGATGTGAGTGTTGGTCAGTGCTGGGTGTTCAGTGGTGATGAGATCTGGTATCGCAGGCGTTCAGAGGTGAGCTAGCATGTTTTCTATGACGAGTAGCTAAACTACGTCGTTTGGATTAGTTGGAGCGACAACGTTTTGGTTTAGCGGGCGAGATTCAGATTTCGATAGGATCTGAGTGTTGTGATGCTGGTTAGCATTTCAGATTTGAGTAGCGGGTGAAGTGTCCAGATGTGATAGTGGACCCTGAGCGACGTCGTTTGAGTAAGTCAGGATATGTTTTGGCGTAAGGTCATATCTGATGTGAGATTCAGATCCGAGTGGGAAATCAGCTTAGTACATTAAGTTGTCGGTGGGATCTGTTCTTCAGACTTGAGCAGATCTGAGATATATAAGAGGACTTTGACCCTTTGTCTATAATTGTTCCCCGACACTTAGAATATTTCTCGTGATCAAACTCTGTCGCGATACTGTTAGGATAAAATTTATAAATTTTGGTGATAACAAAAATAAGACAAGTTGCTATTGGAAAATCGGTTGTCGCAGGAGTATATTTATCTACAGTAGAAAACTCAGCAGTTGGAGTATTTGAGATTTCAGCAGTTGGTATGCTTTCAGCGGTTGATTTGTTTTCAGAGAGATTCAGCAGATACTTCATTGAAGAGCATTCAGCAGATGTTGTTGTCTCGATCAGTGAGTACCGATTTGAGTTTTCAGCGTGTTTTTGCTAAGAAGTTCTAAACGACAGCGTTCAAGTAAGTTGGAACGACGTCGTTGGTATGCACAGTTTAGTATCAGCAGATGAAGTAATCAGCAGAAGCATTCTTGAAGAGAATCAGCAGTTGCTTAGTCAATTCGTTGAATATTGCGAAACGACAGCGTTTGGTTAAGTTGGAACGACAGCGTATTGATTGATTTGAACAATTCAGCAGAAGCGTTCCTTAGGGATTTCAGCAGAAGTATTATTTCAGCAGATAGCTACATGTTGTTAACCAGCAGATGCTTTACAAAGATAGCAAAACGGCGTCACTTAAATAAGTTGACACGACATCGTTTTATTGCTAAAGAAATCAGCAGATGGAAAAACACATATGCATATCAGCAGGTATATTCTTCCAAGCGTTTTTCCAGTCGAAGCATCTTGACAACGACGATGAAGATAGTGCTGGTTACCAAACTTATTTCAGGCGCAAGTTCAAAGTGATTCAAATACGATCGTTTACTCATAAGGAAAAGATTTGTAAGATCGTACAATTGTCTGGAATGAAGGAGACAAGTTAGGTACTATTTTGGGTAAATAGTACAGTGTACAGAGGCCGTTTCTCCATTCTTGCACAGTTATGGAAAGAAGACAAATTGGCTCTGTGGATGAGCAATTTAGCTTGTAGTGGAGCAGGAATTACGGTGTACGATTTTTGCAGTAATTCAAACGGGATTCATTTTCCTTTGGAGAATTAATATGACCGTTGCAGTCGAAGCCTATAAATATCAGCAGCAGTGTTGAAGAAAAACACTTCGCTAATTATCTATTGCTGTCACGCTGCCAAAATCTATACAGAGCTTCACGTCGTTGATATCTTCAAAAGCTCAAAGACTCGAAGAACTTATCGTTTAAATCTTCATTTGAAATACCTTTGAGTCAATCTTCTGGTTATTCATTGTTGAAACCAGAAGATATTTACAGTCTCTAAATACGTGTTTTCATTTTCATATTCATTGAGTCTGTAAACGAACTGTCTTTTCAAAGAAGTTCGAAAAACGTTCAAAGTCTTGTAAACCAGCAGCGAGGTCTGCGTGAAGTGTTGTAAAGCGCTAGGAGTTCTCGTAGCTGCGGGTTACGGGATCGGGTGTTTGTAGAAAGGCTACTCTCATCAAAGTCTTTTAGTGCTACCTTCCGAGGAGGAAGAAGGGGAGACGTAGGACATTGAAGTCCGAACTTCCAGAAACAAACTCTTGACTCAATCTTTTACATACAACATTTATTTACTGTTGCGCATTGTTCATTGTTCACAAACCAATCAGCCTATTTCCGCACATATATTGTTGGCTGAGAAGTTTGCATAAAACCTGAGATCCAAACATTTTAAAAGAGTTTTGAAATATAAAAATCGAAGGAGTTCATTCAACCCCCCCCCCTTATGAACTCCTATTTGCTTAGTGATCCTATTTC
>KV018673.1:275828-296301 GCA_001598015.1 Dorcoceras hygrometricum
TCACGAACCAAGCACATCGATATAAGGCATCACTTCATTAGAGACCACGTGCTAAAGAAGGACGTTCGGCTGGAGTATGTGTCAACTGAGCAGCAAGTAGCTGATATTTTCACAAAGCCTCTGCCGGACGCTAAGTTTTCTTATTTTAGAAACTCTTTAGGTCTTCTTGAATTGCCTTGATCGTTTGTGTACTAACGCATTTGCAGGTTGATTAGCCATCGCTTAAAATCAGCAGCATGTTTGTGTTCAGGGGGAACAACTATCCTACCTGCTGAAGTAAGTTTCTTGCGTTGGAGTATACTAGTCGTAGGGGGAACCAGGAGCTGATTTAATAAGAGTGACGTCAGCAGAACATGTTGCTACTGGACATACTCAGCAGTTGCGTGTATACTGCTGATGCTTATAAGTTATCAGCTCTTGCCACCCTCAACGCAATATCAAATCAGCAGTAATGTTTTTACACTTACTGTATCAGCAGTTGTGACTTTATACCTTTGGCGCGAAGTTATCTATTTTTGTGCTTTATTTGATTAAAATTTTGGAAAATGCTTTTCACCGTACGATCAAAACCTTTTGAAAATTTTCAAATCTTTTTCAAAATTGTACGCGCTAACGGATGGCTGACACGTGTCTTACCATGCAAACAGTCACATCAACATTTTCTCTCTCCAAAAACTCTTTGAATTCTTTACTTATTTACCGCATGACTGTTCATTCTCTTTTACCTTGCATATTAGCTATCTCTCGTATTTCTCTTGTGCGCATACTTTCTCTTGCAAAGATTTTACAGGCGTTATCTTCCAACCATCTATTGTTAGCAATGGCCGCCTCTTTCTACAGCAACTCCGTTCATGTTCACTTCGACTCCGTTCTGGCAATGGATGAACCAGGGATGGTTTCGATGTTTCAAGCTCTTGTTTCTTTGGTTTACAAGGATTTTTGGGCTGTTCTGCGGTGGTGTATGAGGAAGCCCTTGTGGAGTTCTTTGCTAATGGGCGTTTGAGAGATGGATCGGTTGTTAGCTCGGTAAATGGGGTTCTAGTAGAGATTTCTGAGGAGCTGTTTGCAGAGACTTTTGAGCTTCCTGTTGATGGTTTGGGGATCTTTCTGAGATGCCTAAGGATGTGATTTTTGATGCTCGGAGCATCGTATCTTTGTCCGGGGAGCCAGTAAGTCTTTCAGGAAGGAAGAACCAGATGAAGTTTGAGTTTCGCCTTCTTTGTGATATAATGGCGAAAGCTATTTCTGTGAAGGCCGGGTCCTTCAACGCCATAACCGTTGAGAAGTTTTCGTTGATGACGGCGGTTGTTTGTAGGATTCAGATGAACTGGGCTAAGTTTTTGTTCAGTATTTTGAAAAAGATGGTGTCTCCGGGGTCCAAGCAAGCCAAAGGCTTTGCCATTCAAATCAGTCTGTTGCTGGCGACTTTTCCTACTCTGGAGTTGGGTGAGTCTTCGGAGTTCCCAGCCTCCAAGATTCTTACTAAGAAGACTGTGCATCATTTTGTCTCCATTAATGATCGAGACGGTGCTGAAGAAATTACTGGGACAGTAAAGCAAAGGGCTGTCTCGAAGAAGAGAACTGCTGCCGATGTTGGAGCAGCAGTACCTAAGAAGAAGAGGACTATCAAGAAGAAATCTGTTTCCTCTATTTCTACCCTGGATTTGGTGGCGGTCGCAGAAGAGGCTATCCCTATTCAGCAGGTAGCGGAGCCATCAGCTGTTGAGGAGACTAGGTGCCCATCTGCTGATGATGTGGATTTAATAATCCAGCAGGTGCTTGTTGAAACGCGGGAAGCTGATGCACCTGATGATAAAGCTCAATCAGCTGTCACTGAAGAGAAGCATTGGTTTGATCTTCCCTACGACGATCTCGTTGCGCAATGGGAGGCTGAACGACCAGTGGTCACTGCGAGTGACACTGATGAAGAAATAGCAACTGTGGATGTTGCCCCTGTTGATGGAGATCAGCAGGTCCAGGAATCTGTGGCACCAATCTCTAATGATGATATGCTCAGTGCTGATGAGCGGATGTCGCTGGACGATATTCTTTTGACGATTCCAGTCGATATTCCTCTGCCCTCTTCCAGCATGGAAATTAATAAGATTACGATGGGAAAATCGATAAAGATTCCAGGCGTCACTAAGTGGACCTGGTTTCTAAAAAGTCTTCCTCGCATTCCTGCCGAAGATAAAGGGAAGGATATTTTGGTGGAGAAAGACCTTGTTAATGGCAATCCTGCTAAGGAGCACTATTCTTTGATTTGTGCAGACATCGAATTGCTTGTGAATTTGCGGGCACAGGTAATTGATGAGGTCGCTAAATTCTTTCATTCTTTTAGCCTGAAGAAACTGGCTTCGATTAATTTTGAGGAGATGTACAAGAAGGAAGAGAAAGTTTTGTACTGGGGAGAAACAGAGTCTCCTCAGGTAGCCATTCAGTGGAAATTTTATATTTTGCTAAAGTATAGAACAGTTTTGGTGTGGAAGTTTTTGGAAGCTTGGAGGGCCAATTTTGCTCCTGGCCAAGGATCTTCGGCGGTTGATATCCAAGTAATAGAGCTGCTCTCGGACCTCCATCTTTCTTTCTTGGAGGAATTGGCGAAGGAGGCGCGCACTCATGGTCTTACATGGACTAAGCCCTGTTGTTCAAAAATTTTTGAGGGGAGCCCAAGAGATCGAGGCGCCATCATTGCTCGAAATAACACCCACACTCCATCCAGGTGCTGGATTAGAACTATGCTATATGTTAATGGAGAGTGGATTGTTGAACCTTGCGCTGATCGATGGGTGAAGATTCCCCGGATGGTTATTTCTACTGAAGTTCCTCGTCAACGGCAATTTGATGACACTCTACCTTCAATGAGTGTATTTTTTAGGCTGATGAAGAAGAGATGGGCGGATGTTTGTTTCGAGGTAACTGATTTTTGTGCTCATCGAAGATTATTACCAGTTGGCTCCATCAACTTCAGTAGAGCTTTCGAGATTGTTTAGACCGATTCTTGTGTTGATTTTCACCAACCGACGGTGTTTACTCTTCGTTTGTCTCAGTTTTGCACAATTCACATTCAGTACAGTTTGTTTAGCAGTTTATCTACAGAAGATATTTCAGATTTTCTCTCTTCAATCGCGTTGGAACGAACAACTTTTTGCAGTGTACAGAGATCTTTTACTCCGGCAGTTGTTCCGAGTGTACAGTTTTCTTTGGATCAGCGTCCGTCTTCTCCTATCTCTGCCGATAGTTCTTCTTCGTTGCGTTTTGATCAGACAGATGTAGATGCTACTGCGTCTTATCGACCTCCTATTTCTCAAGATCTCTCTGCTGCTTTTGCTGATTTCCAAGCTACTCATTCAGAACAGATGTTTGTATCTCAGAGTGACATTTCATCCAGGCTGCACAAAATCAAACAGAGCGTGTGTGACTCCCTGCGGGATCAAGCTGATATATTCAGAAATTTATCTCAGGGAGCACGACAAGAAGTCCGCACTCTTGATGATGTCCAAACTATACGCTTCAATGACTTTTGCAAAAATGTCCTAGCTCAGAATGCTTCTATCTTTACAGGACTTGCGGATGTGCGTCAAGAAGTGCAAGCAGTTAATGCCAAAGTGGACATCATGGCCTCTCGCTTAAATGCCATTCAAAAGGATGCTGAGGCCACCAAGGAAGCCCTTTCCCACCAGCTTCTCGAATTCCAAAGTCAAGCACAGGAAAATCATAATGTTATTCATGCCCAGCTAAGTGAGCTTGTTGATTATATTCATAGGGGCAGTGCTGACAAAAAGGGGGAAAGTGGCAGCCGAGGACTTCAACAGCCTGCGAATATTCAAATTGAAGGCAGTGCTGTGACTCCAACGTTTGCTCAAAGAGTGGAAATGTCTCAGCGACGCATTGTTCATACAGTACTCGATGCTGATGCCAACAGAGCTTTATTAGAGATTCATCATAGTCAACACCTTGCCTTTGAGTGTAACCTTTCGCGACCAGTCGTGCCTTGTAGGTCATTACCTTACCATCAGGTCCAAGTTTCCTCTTGTATACCCATTTGCACCCAATAGGAACAATTCCTTCGGGAGGGTTAACAAGAGTCCAAACTTGGTTCGCATGCATTGAGTCAAACTCAGAATGCATTGCTTCAAGCCACAAATTAGAATCAGCATCGGGTTCTTGGATCAGATCCAACAACTTGATCACCTTGATCATCTTCAAGGAGAAAACCATATCTCTCAGGTGCCCTAGGAGCCCTTTCGGATCTCCTAGGTGCGACCATTTCTGGTGCCGGCTGTTAGGATAAAATTTATAAGTTTTGGTGATAACAAAAATAAGACAAGTTGCTATTGGACAATCGGTTGTCGCAGGAGTATATTTATCTACAGTAGCGATTTCAGCAGTTGACGTTTTCAAGTAGTATTTCAGCAGATGGTATGCTTTCAGTGGTTGATTCGTATTCAGATGAAGTAATCAGCAGAAGCTTTCTTGAAGAGATCAGCGTTTGGTTAAGTTGGAACGACAGCGTTTTGATTGATTCAGCAGAAGCGTTCCTTAGAGATTTCAGCAGATAGCTACATGTTGTTAACCAGCAGATGCTTTACAAAGATAGCAAAACGGCGTCACTTAAATAAGTTGACACGACATCGTTTTATTGCTAAAGAAATCAGCAGATGGAAAAACACATATGCATATCAGCAGGTATATTCTTCCAAGCGTTTTTCCAGTCGAAGCATCTTGACAACGACGATGAAGATAGTTCTGTTTACCAAACTTATTTCAGGCGCAAGTTCAAAGTGATTCAAATACGATCGTTTACTCATAAGGAAAAGATTTGTAGGATCGTACAATTGCCTGGAATGAAGGAGACAAGTTAGGTACTATTTTTGGTAAATAGTACAGTGTACAGAGGCCGTTTCTCCATGCTTGCACAGTTATGGAAAGAAGACAAATTGGCTCTGTGGATGAGCAATTTACCTTGTAGTGGAGCAGGAATTACGGTGTACGATTTTGGAAGTAATTCAAACGGGATTCATTTTTCTTTGGAGAATTAATATGACCGTTGCAGTCGAAGCCTATAAATATCAGCAGCAGTGTTGAAGAAAAACACTTCGCTAATTATCTATTGCTGTCACGCTGCCAAAATCTATACAGAGCTTCACTTCGTTGATATCTTCAAAAGCTCAAAGACTCGAAAAACTTATCGTTTAAATCTTCATTTGAAATACCTTTGAGTCAATCTTCTGGTTATTCATTGTTGAAACCAGAAGATATTTACAGTCTCTAAATACGTGTTTTCATTGTCATATTCATTGAGTCTGTAAACGAACTGTCTTCTCAATGAAGTTCGAAAAACGTTCAAAGTCTTGTAAACCAGCAGCGAGGTCTGCGTGAAGTGTTGTAAAGCGCTAGGAGTTCTCGTAGCTGCGGGTTACGGGATCGGGTGTTTGTAGAAAGGCTACTCTCATCAAAGTCTTTTAGTGCTACCTTCCGAGGAGGAAGAAGGGGAGACGTAGGACATTGAAGTCCGAACTTCCAGAAACAAACTCTTGACTCAATCTTTTACATACAGCATTTATTTACTGTTGCGCATTGTTCATTGTTCACAAACCAATCAGCCTATTTCCGTACATATATTGTTGGCTGAGAAGTTTGCATAAAACTGAGATCCAAACATTTTAAAAGAGTTTTGAAATAGAAAAATCGAAGGAGTTCATTCAACCCCCCCCTTCTGAACTCCTATTTGCTTAGTGATCCTATTTCTGGGACCATCAGATACCCTAGACTGTTCACCGAACCTTATCTACCGATTTCCGACGGTAGATAGCTCCGACTGAAGTAAGAGTGGTAGCGCTGGACTCCTCTTGCTAAGACGCTTTGTTTGGTGATGCTTTTGGAAGCTTGCGTGAAGCCAGTGAGGTGTGCGAACACATTTCCATTCTCTAGTCTGTTAGCATAAGCGTCGTATTTTGTCTGCCGTTCAGGTAGCTCGTTGGGTAAGTGTTAAGATCCTACCTTGTGCTTTGTTAGAACCTTCGGTTTAGAAGGGTAGGACAGATTTGGTTGAGCTCGTAGATCCCAATTCGTGAGTTTCTGTGCTATTTTCCCTAAGCTAGTCTCTGTATTTGGCTTAGAAGGTGTGAGATCTGTGTTGCTCGGGACTGCTTTGTTGTAATTATAGCTCAGAATACTTGAGATACGGATGTGAGCCTGTTTTATAGCTTTGGATTGAGCATGGGTGATTATACTTGCTGCTGTGTATGCTTTGCATTGTTGTATATGTTTCTGTGCTGGACTTTGCATATGTTGCATACACGCATTTATCATATTGAGCTCAGATCTGTTGTAGCCGTGCCTTTTGTGCCTTGTTCTATTGATCTGTGCGTACCAGGATGCCTGTTGAGGATGAGAGGATAACTCCCGTATACCTCATCTCCCTGCTGGGATTTGTTAGCCACTATGAGCGGAGTGGGTAGCTTCCACATCTCATGAGTTGGGCAACAGTGGGTTGAGCTAAGTTTTGCATATGGTGCCGTGTGTTGAGACGAGTGGGTAGCTCCCATATACTCATACACCCCGTGGCCACTGTTGCTCAGTTGATTCGTATCTTTTGTTGAGAAGTTCGTTTAGATTATTTGGCTTCCTGTGTCTCGGTTGAAGCCTGGTTCTCATGCATAGCATTTGCATATCATATGTTGCTTTCTATTAGCTGTTTTATATTGCTCTCCGTACTGGGGTTTGACCCCATGTCTCTCTGACACTGGTGTTGTTTGCCTGTGTATGTGTTTTCAGGTTGCTATGGTTACTCAGTTGGTCGTGGAGTTGACCCAACTGGAGGTGCCCCTGGAGGTGGTTAGAGTGTCCCAGTTAGCGTATAGCATATATGTATAAACCCTGTTAGCTGTGGAGTGCTCTATGCTTTATTGTATTCCAGTTGTATTTTGTAGTGCTTGTATCTGTTGAATGTTGTATTGTTGTACTAAGTTATTTTAAAACCGGGATATTTTGTGTATTATATAATTTTAAATTATGTTACCTTCCAGTCATGCCAAAGCGAAAATTTTAGCCACTATTTTATTGCTTCCGCTAGTTGTTTGCATGGTTAAACTCTTTGTTGTGCACGAGGCCTGACAGAACCTTAATGTAGGACTAACACTGGCGCGGTAGTTAGCTTCTCTTTGAGTAGTCTAAAGCTATTCTCGCACTCCTCCGTCGAAACAAATCTCTTATCCTTCTGGGTCAACTGTGTCATAGGCTTAGCTATACTAGAGAATCCTTCTATGAAGCGTCGATAATAGCTAGCCAATCCCAAAAAGCTATGAATCTCCGAGACATTCTTGGGACGTTCCCAATTCACAACGGCCTCTACCTTACTGGGATCAACAGATAATCCTTCGGCCGAAATGACATGACCCAGAAACACTACTCTATCCAATCAAAACTCGCATTTAGAGAACTTGACATACAACTATGAGTCTCGAATTGTTTAGAGGACCAATCTCAAGTGCTCTTTATGTTGCATCGGAGTTTTCGAGTAAACCAAAATTTCATCGACAAAAAAAATCACGAACTGATCGATGAACTCCCTAACGACTCGGTTCATTAAATCCATGAAAATAGCAGGGGCATTCGTCAAACCAAAGAGTCGCAACAGAAACAACACGCTCGTTGTTTAAGCATGCCGTTCGACACAATCTCTTGGGAGAACACGCTCGTGCCGTAAAGAGTCGCAACAGAAACAACATCAGGCAAAAGAGTGGTATGCAAACCACGCTCAACAACAAATGCATCAGCTATGAATGAATGTGATGCTCCAGTATCAAACAACACACCAGCTGGACAATCAAAAACAGTACAAATAGCTGAAATCACTCCTCCAGGCGTGCCCTCTGCTTGCTCCCGTGTCATGGAATTAACTTGGGCCTGCTGAGGCCCTGAGAAATGAGGTTGGGAAGACTGCCCAAAACGTGAAGGACCAGGCTACTGAAACGATCTGTGCTGAGTTTCCCCCATCCTTTGCTGCTGAACAGGGAAAGAACGACCTTGATATGACCCACCAGAAAGATCCTGCGGTGTGGCAGCGGTGTGCTGAGATCTAGCCAAAGGACATACTCTCACAAAATGCCCGTACTGCCCACAAATATTGCAAGCACCATGAACCCCTACACACTGCGTCGAAGGGTGTTTGCCTCCACATTGACCACAAAACTTAACCCTGGGGCTGCTACTGCTGCTCGAACTGCCTGAATCGGAAGAACTAGAACCCGGATTCTTCTTAAACTGATGACCACGATGTCTGAACCTGTGGCGTCCAGATTGTTGTGCTGACTGCTGGGGCTGCTGGGATGACTGAGAAAATTGGGGAGGTTGCGTCCCTGGAACATTGGGACGTGAACCTTGAGCAGCTTGTGGCTGAATCCGAGACCTGCGGTTCCGTAACCCTTCCTCGATATCCATCGTCTTGTCCACCGCATCCGCATAACTAGTAGGTGAACTGGCCAACACCAAAGAAGAAAGATCTTTGTTCAGCCCTTCCAAGAATCGGTTTCTATTCGCCCTCTCATGGCCAGACACATGAGGCACATAGGCAAGGAGAGAAGAAAACCTTCTAGCATACTACCCCACAGACGTGGTTCCCTGAACCAAATTATCGAACTCGTGCTCTCGAGCATTAACGTAGGAGAAACATACTCCTGACGGAACGCAGTACAAAAATCATCCCAAGGAATCCCCACACCTGTCTCCTCAAGAGTTCGTGAAGCACCTCTCCACCAGCGCTCGGCATTCTTCCTCAATTGGAACGTCGCTAAACTCAGTCTACGCTCCTCGTCATAACGCACTCGATCAAACAGCCATGTAATGTGTTGCAACCAGGACTCAGCATCAGAACTAGACTCATCACCATTAAACGTCTGAGATTCATCCGCTGAAACCTCGCCATGATCAGTTCCATTTCGTCCACACGGGCTGCCAACACATCCACCTCGTCATCAACCTGTCTAGCATGCCTACAAACAGGGATACTATGCTTTACCTCCTAATTCTGAGCCTCAGATTCTATCGGGATATTCCTTGTAGCTCTACCCCTACGTCTAGGCGGCATCAAGGCAAACATTAATACCATAAGATCACACAAAAAATATAAAACATAGTCAAGCACACGCAACAAGCAACAAATTTCCTAGACTCAAGTGTGATCAAAAGAATTCGAGATCATCCCAGTTTAAGCTCTGATACAAAAATTGTCAGGCCCGGTGCACAAAACAGAGATTAAACACGTTATTACAGCTGCGGAAGCATTAAAAGTGGCTAAAATTTTTCGCTTTTTCCTGACTTAGAACATAATTTAAAAGTACACTAATACTCAAAATATTGGTTTTACAACAACCGAATAACCAATCAACAAGCAAATAACCATACAAGCATCGCATGTCCCCCAAACAACATAATTCTCAAATCAGCAACAGAACACCAACACGAGACATTCCCCGACGACGACTCTAATACATAATTATAAAATATAGATAACTGGGACACTCTATCCACCTCTCGGGGAACCACCAGCTGAATCATATCCACGACCAGCTGAGAAACCTGGGTAATCTGAACAACACACAGATAACCAAACAACCAGCCCCAGAGGGACATGGGTCAAACCCCAATACGGAGAGCAACCTAAAACAGCAAATAGACAGCAACAGATATAAAATCACGTGCTATGCATGAGAACAGCAGGATGCAAAGGCAACAGGCTACAAATGAATCAGGAAACCAAAGGATCTCAAGGACCAGCTCAGTAGCTTTCAATCAGATCAAATGAATGAGAGTGGCCACGAAGAATGTGAGAGCGTGGTAGCTATCCACTCGTCTCATAGCGGCTAATAACGAAACTAACAGGGAGATGACGAGCACGGTATTGCCGCTCGTACTCAATAACAGCATCTTGGTACACATGAGTTAGAACAACAACAAACGGCTAACAGATATGAGCTCAACATGAAATATGCGTGTATGGAATTACAACAACGTGCAACAACCAGCACAGAACAGAGATACACAACAACAACACGATAGCATACACTGCACCACATACCAGAAAGCATACTTATGTATCCATGCATATCCCAAAGCTGTAATACAATATCAAATCCATTCCTTAGCTTCTGTGATAAAATTACCACAGCAGGGGTCCCGAGTAACTCAGATCTGAAAACTGATTAGCCAACAACAACAACAACTCAAGGACAGTAAGCACAGAACTACGAACTAGGAGCCACCAACTCAACCCAGCTCTATCCTACCTTTAGAACACGATAGCTAGCTCTAAACGAAATATAAGGTAGGATATAACACTTACTCAAAAGCACTATCTGAACGGAAGAACCAATCGACCAAAACGCGAACAGATAACACACTGTAGCTTCTTCGCGTTCTTCTTCTAGATAACCCAAGCCTTTGAAAGTGGTAGTAATGGAAGCGTCTTGTCAAGGGGAACTCAACGCTACCAATCTTTCTCCAATCGGAGTTGTCTACCATCGGAAATCGGAATAAATCGACCACGATGAACAGTAAAGGTTTCGCTACAGTAGAGAGTAAGGGGACGGGGAAATATATTTCTAAGTGTTGGGAAATAATGGCGTACGTCTGGTCAATTACTCTATTTATACAAATTAAGTCTCCCCAGATCTGATGAACAGTATCCACCAACACTCAGGGCTCACATCTAGTACCAGCTCAGATCTGAACAATATACCAGATCTGGACTCTACGCTATACCAAATCTGACTACCACCAAACGACGTCGCACAGGAGTCCCACTCAAATATGACCATCTCACTAGTCTCTCTCTCTCCCAGCTGGTACACGTCAACCAGCTGCACTCTAGCATAACACGCACCATATCTGGTTTCTCAAAGAGGCGTCGCATCACCATCCAGTTCTCCGTTTCAACCAGAGGTCCTTCTCCATTGGATAAAACCTTGCAACTACTGAAACATCTATCATGTTCTCTGCTTAACCAGCTGGTGCACTTAGCTGCTCGCACCCACTAGCAGATCCTGTTTCCCTCCAGACTTCACACCCATAACAGATCAGACGCACTGTCTAGATTTGACTTTGGTCGACTCATACGTGTCATCCAGCTAACGCTTACACGGTTACACTTAAACAGCGTCGCATCGCAATCCCAGATCCTGATGACCAGCTCACACTCGTTCAGATCTTACCTCTTCCTGTACCTATGAACCGTATCGATTTACACCAAAACCACGAACCGACCGATCTACACAGTACTAACAGATGTCTCTCTTCAAAGCTGATTTCTCCCAAACGACGTCGCTTTATCACCCGCTTCGAATATCCAACTTAGCGTGCCCAGGTAGCTTGCGACGACGATGTATATGTGATCCAACCATCAAGATCTGGTCGTTCTACGAAAATTAGTCCAAATCTTAATCCACGCACAAATATGTGTACGATCTCTAAGCATATAATCTCAAAGCTGGTCCATCCCAGATCAGCTCACGCCTGATCTGGTCTATGCTAAACCCGATTAATTTAATTAATTGCTCCACTAATCTTTCGGGTCTCACATATACATTGAAGTAAACATTTCAATTAAATCTTCTTCTTGGGTACTGGATATTGGTTGTGGCTCACATCTCTCTAATGATCTACAGGTGATGGCAAGAAGTAGGAAGCTTAGGGAAGGTGAGACCTTCTTAAGGATGGGCAATGGGGAAAGTGTTGCTTCCAAAGCTATGGGAGATGTTATTTAATATTGCATTCTGATTTTTTAAATTAGTTTTAAGAGATGTTCTGTATGTACCACATTTGGTGAAAAGCATTGTTTCCATTTCTATGCTTGATAAGGATGGATATTCTTGTCTATTTAGTGTTTGCAACATTTACAAGAAAGAATGTTTGATTGGTACAGGTGAATTACAAAACGATCTCTATGATTTAAAATTGAAATATATTCCATTTAACAATGCCCAAGTTATAACAACAAATAAGTGCAAAAGGGATACTCTAAATCCTGCACTCTTATGGCATGCTAGTTTAGGCCATATTTCTCTAAGAAGGATGAACAAGGTAGTGGGATAAGGCATGTTTGATATGTCTGATATTGGTTCTCTCACTACTTGTGAATCTTGTCTAAAAGGAAATATGACCAAGATTCCCTTTAAGGGACATGTGGAGCAAGCCAAAGATCTGCTGGATTTGATCCATTCAGATATTTGTGGTTCGGTTAGCATCACCACTAAGCATTGACATGCCTACTTCATAACCTTTACTGATGATTTCTCGAGGTATGGGTATGTGTATTTGATGAAATGCAAATCCGAAGCTCTTGAAAGGTTCCAAGAATTTTGGAATGAAGTAGAAAACAATTGGGACGAAGCAACAAGGCACTTCGATCAGATCGGGGTGGTGAATACTTGAGTTCTGAATTCCAAGAGTATTTAAAGATAATGGGATTCTCTCGCAGTGGACTCCTCCTGCAACACCTCAGTTGAATGGTGTTTCAGAACACCGTAATCGGACTTTGATGGACATTGTCCGTTCTATGATGGGGTTCACAGAGTTTCCGCATTCGTTTTGGGGATATGCGCTTGAAACAGCAGCACTGTTGTTAAACAATGTCCATTTTCAAAGGCAGTGGATAAAACACCATATGAGATATGGATGTAAAAGCCTCCCAAATATTATTATCTTACAATATGGGGATGTCCTGCTTATGTGAAACAGGTAGTGGGAGATAAATTGGATAGTCAATCCATTTTATGCTATTTTGTGGGGTATCCAAGGAACTCATTCGGTTATTATTTCTATCACAAATATAAATTGTGTGTTTATCGATGATATTTAGGTGTACTCGAAGACTCCGATGTAGCACAAAGAGTATTTGAGGTTAGTTCTCCAAATACTACGAGACTCGCAGTTGTATGCTAAGTTCTCCAAGTGCGAGTTTTGGCTGGATAGAGTAGTGTTTCTGGGTCATGTCATTTCGGCCGATGGTTTGTCTGTTGATCCCTGTAAGGTGGAGGATGTTGTGAATGTTGGGATCCGGATCGCGCCCCCCGGCGAGGCAGCGGAAGAACAGAAAAATCTTGTCCGGGAGACGATCAATACTATAAAAATATACACGATATGACATTCATAGGGTGTTCAAAGTCACTACCTTGCTTGCACTTGTGCCTGGCTCCGACCGGTTTCGTAAAGAAAGCGGCACTTCACGGTAGATTGCGGTAGTTAACGCCAATCAGGTCCACGACCGGATTCGACAATCCTTCGTCAGCCTGCACTAGAAGGCCTGACGAGATCTGCGCGGACGGGTTGTCCTCGTCGAATTGGCCGGAAACAATTTTCCGGCGAAGAAGAGGCGGCGGCGGCGGCGGCGCGTGGAGGCGGCGGCGGCGGCGCGTGGAGGCGGCGGCGGCGGCGGCGGCTCTTTGTGAGAGGAGTGGGGCGGAGGTTTCTAGTGCTTAGGGTTAGGGTTTGTGATGTTATGTTATGTTGAAGTCTTGATTAGGCTTAATTAAATAAGCTTAGGTGTTGGATTTGGACCGGCCCAACGGGCCCGGGTCCAACGATGAACATTCAGTTCATCTCCACCACCGAGACTTCATCGTAACTCCGATCGTCGATCAGATCGGACCGATCGATTCAGTTTCCAAAACTGAATAATATAATCTGAAAAGGTCACTATCTATCTGCATGCTCAGAACATCACAATGTTCCCTATCAATGAAACGTGGTACTTCGCATCGCAGATACTAGTCTCGAACTCGGGCGGCCTTATCCTCATTTTGACGGCCCAATCGACTAGGAACATGTTCAAAATACACAGCGACTATTAGATGTGTTTCATGATAGCCGTCATACCCACTATCACATCTAACATACGCTTTAGTGCATTCTAGGTCTTTACTCAACGCAATTGTAAATCATCATACATACAATGAAAGTAAAGAATGCCATATAAATAAGTGCGAATATCATATATAAATATTGTCATATACAAGAGTCTATAAACCCACACGCCACAAGTTGGCTAGTTGGGCATCTAATGTAACAGTGAACTGGGAACGTCCCAAGAATGCGTCAGAGATTCGTAGCTTTTTGGGATTGGCTAGCTATTATCGACGCTTTATCGAGGGATTCTCTAGTATAGCTAAGCCCATGACGTAGTTGACCCAGAGAGATATAAGATTCGTTTGGACGGTGTCAGGCCTCGTGCTGATATCAGAGTAAAACCACGCAAACACAAGCGGAAGCTACTAAAAAGTGGTTAAAATTTTTGCTTTTGGCCTGACAGAAAGATAACATAATTTAAAATACAACAATACTAAAAATAATCCCGGTTTTATAAATCCACAACACCACAAACAGTCAAGTACAATAATTTCCCAACGACTGAATACAACCCAAGTACTGATATATAGATCTAAGCATCACCAGGGACATCCCACCCGCGGTGATACCAGTGCATATAGATAATATACATAACTGGAACACTCTAAATACCTCCTGGGGCACCTCCAGCTGGGTTAAAACCACGACCAGCTGTAAAATCTGGGATGCCTGAAAAAAAATAGGCAAACAACACAACAGCCCCAGAGGGACCTCGGGGTCAAACCCCAGTACTGAGAGCAACTATAAAACAGCAATGAACAGCAAAGATAAAATGCAGATGCTATGAATGAAGAATGGGACAACAGCCGAAGGCTACAACCGAAGAAGGGAGCCAAGGAGTATCAAGCACAGCTCAACAGAATCTGCAACGAATAGTGGCCACTGGTGTGTGTACAAGAATACGGGAATTACCTGCTCGTCTTTACACCACACCCGAATACCAGATGCATCAAACAACTCAACCTTCCGTGGCCCAACTCATGAACTGTGGTAGTTAACCACTCGGCGCATGAGGGCTAACAAATCCCAGCAGGGAGATGAGAGTGCGGTATTACAGCTCGCCCTCAAAATATGGTAAGAACATAACAGCAATAACAACAGGACATGGCTGCAAAAGCTGAATGGATATGATAATGCGTATGCAATGCAACAGTAAACCAGCACATAAACAACAATGCAATGCATACACAACAAACACATAATATCCATGCCAATTCCAGCCAATACAAGCTCAACATCCGTACCTCACCAGCTCCTGAGCTACAATTACCACACGCAGCTGCCACAACGAAGTCCGAGCAACACAGATCTGTCACCTACTAAATCAACACAAGCTACTGCTCAAAAGCCGAAACACAAAACAACAGCAGTTGGGAGCTACAACTCCACCAGCTCTTATCTACCTTCCTAACTCAACGGAAAGCTCTAACAAAGCTTAAAGGTAGAATTCTCACTTACCCCAACGAACTACCGGCACGGCAGGAACACTTATGCTAACAAACTACACAAGTGAGATGTCTTAGCGATCATGCGATCCTCTTCCAGCTCCTCCAAAGCCTTCTAAAGAGGTATAGAACGAAGAGCCTTAGCGAGAGGAGTCCAACGCTACCACTCTCACTCTCGTCGGAGTTGTCTAACACCGGAAATTAGTACGGATAAGGTTACGATGAACAGTTACTAGGGTACCGCGACAAGATTTTGAAACGAAGGGAATATTTCTAAGTATGGGAAATCAGTAATAGAGAACAGCAGCCAAGTCCCCTATTAAATACACTACTCAACAGCTTACAGAAGCAAGAATAGATTCCACCGACAAAACTGTCGTCACTAATATTCCCAACCAGCAGCTGAGATCTCGCATTAGCTTTTGCCCTTCGCTATTATATTAACCAGCAATTGAATCTTTCAAACAACGCTAAGGCTAAACGGCGTCGCACCAACTTAACCAAACAACGTCGCAGAGGGACACGTCACCTCGCTACCAACAGCTGATCAACAACCAACAGCTGAATAAAACAACGCACCAAATCTCTCAACAGCTGATGTCTATCATAACCAACAGCTGATACAAAGTGCTCCACTCAAAACGCTGTCGTTCCAACTTAACTAAACGACGTAGTTTCGCTACCTGCTACAAAACACGCTAACGAAACCAACAGCTGGTTCCTGTACACAAAACGTCGTCGCTTCAAAGTCCCTTAGCGCTCTCTGCTGATCATCGCAACTAACATACCAACAGCTGATCACTCGGAACAGCTGGATACGTGCTAATACACCAACGTCTGAAGTCCACGTCAGCATTGCTGCTGCTTCCTACCAAAACACAACGACTGAAATACCAACAACTGATGCGATCACTCAACGGCTGATCCTACTACTACTGCTGTTGATTCCAACACTTACGCAAAATCGATGGCTACGCCATGATCATCGCAACTAACATACCAACAGCTGATCACTCGGAACAGCTGGATACGTGCTAATACACCAACGTCTGAAGTCCACGTCAGCATTGCTGCTGCTTCCTACCAAAACACAACGACTGAAATACCAACAACTGATGCGATCACTCAACGGCTGATCCTACTACTACTGCTGTTGATTCCAACACTTACGCAAAATCGATGGCTACGCCAAGCACATCGACCAACAGCTGGTCCAAACCCGACCAACACCTGATTGCGAAAACATAGGTCTCACATCTCCCCCACTAAAACACGATTTCGCCCTCGAAATCGACAAGTCTAGGAACAAGTCAACTGAAGCCAAGAGTTCAAGATAACTGAGAAAACAATTACCGAAATCTGATGCAACACTCACGCAAACAGATGCGGCCATTCACGTTGCATCTTCTCTTCCATCTCCCAGGTAGCTTCTTCCCTACCATGTTTGCTCCATTGCACCATTACCAAATGAATGGTTTTATTCCTCAACTGTTTCTCTTTTCTAACTAGGATCCGCAAGGGATATTCAACGTAACTCAACGTATGATCTAGCTCAACCTCTTCAGTTCTCAGCACATGAGACGGATCTAGCTCATACTTCCTCAACATTGAAACATGAAAGACATCATGTAGAGAAGATAATTCTGGTGGCAACAACAGCCGATACGCCAAAGGGCCAATCCTCTCAACAATCTCATACGGACCCACATAATTAGGGGCTAACTTTCCCTTGTATCCAAAGCGCATAACGCTACGAAACGGATAAACTTTAAGGAAAACGAGATCACCAACCTTAAACTCGAGAGGTCGACGCCTCTTATTCGCATAACTGGCTTGGCGATCCTGGGCAGCTTTCATTCGCTGTCGAATAAGATCCACATGATCCTTCATCTGCTGCACAAATTCTGGGGCAGACAGCTGCTTCTCCCCAACTTCTTCCCAACATACAGGCGATCTGCACTTCCTACCATACAAAGCCTCAAACGGCGCCATACCAATCGTTACTTGATAGATGTTATTGTAGGAAAACTCAACCAAAGCCAACGCGTCTTGCCAGCTACCACCAAAATCCATCACAACGACTCGCAACATATCCTCCAAAATCTGGATAGTTCTCTCAGATTGGCCATCTGTCTGGGGGTGATACGCTTTACACATAGCCAATTTGCTACCCAAAGCTGCTTGCAAACTCTTCCAAAACCTGGAAGTAAACCTTGGATCTCTGTCCGAAACGATTGAAACAGGCACACCGTGCAATCTAACCACAAAATCAACGTACAGTTTTGCCATTTTCTTCAACGAAAACGTCATACCATAGGGAATAAAGTGTGCAGACTTCGAAAATCTATCTATTACAACCCAAATCGCATCTCAACCTCTGCTGGAATGAGGCAAATGTGTCACAAAATCCATCGCTATTTTCTCCCAATTCCATTGGGGCACTTCCAAACTCTACAACAGACCACCAGGTCTCATCCTTCAGCCTTAACCTGCTGAAAATTCAAGCAACGAGCAACAAAACCATCAACGTTACTCTTCAAACCATCCCACCAAAAGTGCGGCTTCAATGCATGGTACATCTTCCGTGCACCAGGATGAACACTGTGTCTACTGCAATGAGCTTCTCTAAGGATCTCCTCCCGAAGATCTATCAGATTGGTCACAACCAATCGACCACGTAACGTTACTCTTCAAACCATCCCACCAAAAGTGCGGCTTCAATGCATGGTACATCTTCCGTGCACCAGGATGAACACTGTGTCTACTGCAATGAGCTTCTCTAAGGATCTCCTCCCGAAGATCTATCAGATTGGTCACAACCAATCGACCACGTAAATGCAAACAATCATCGGACGAAACAGAATAGTCCTCAAGCTGGCCAGCCCTGACCTTCAAATTCAACTCATGGATGGAAGGATCTGTCCTTTGAGCGGCTCTAATGCTCGAAATGATCCGTGGCTCAACTTGGAAAGAAGAAACCACAACATAATCCTCAGCCGGGTAAAACCTCCAACCCGTAGTGCTAAGATGCTCACATTCATTAGAAATATACAGCGACGCAAGCATTTTTTCTGGAGCCTTCCTGCTCAACGCATCAGCCACTACGTTTGCTTTCCCAGGCTGATATTTGATCTCGCAATCAAAATCCTTCAGCAGCTCCATCCACCTACGCTGTCTCATATTCAAGTCAGGCTGCGAAAATAGATACTTCAAACTCTTGTGGTCCGAGTACACCGCGAACTGCTCGCCATACAGATAGTGGCGCCAAATCTTCAACGCAAAGACCACAGCTGCTAGCTCCAAATCATGAACTGGGTATCGAGTCTCGTGCAGTTTCAACTGCCGCGAGGCATACGCAATGACTCGTCCATGCTGCATCAACACACAGCCCAATCCATTGAGCAAAGCATCGGAACACACGATGTAACCACCTGAAGTAGACGGCAAAGCCAACACTGACGCAGTAGTCAATTTCTCCTTGAGCAATTGAAAAGAATTCTAGCATTGCTCAGTCCAAACGAACCACTTGTCTTTCTGAGTCAAATGAGTCATCTGTTGGCGAACAATGGCGGATCCGGATCCCGTTTCCCTGGGGCGCAGCGGAAATCAAAAATTCCCCGGGATACGTTCAATACATTTAAATACAATTCTATAAACATTCATAGGGTGTTCATAGAATCGTTACCTTGCTGGCGTCTAGGCGCCTGGCTCCAACCAGAATTCGCAGGGAAATCTGGCTCTTGAATTGTAGGCGGCGGTAGATCCTCCTAATCAGGTCCACGACCGGAATCAAGACACCTTCGTCAGCCTGCACTAGAAGGACTGACGAATTCAGCACGGACAGAAACTCCTCAGCGCGGTGGCCGGAACACATCCGACGAAGGGGCGGCGGCGCGTGGATGCGCCGGCGGCGGCGCGTGGGTTCGAGAGGAGGAGGGGGCGGCCGAGTTCAAGTGTGGAGGCTAGGGTTTTGTAAAATATGTTATGATGTGTAGCCCTAGGTCTAGCATAAGTAGACCAATGATGGGCTTGAACCGGCCCATTGGACCTGGGGCGGGCCCAGTCCAATATATGAACATTCGGTTCAACCGCATCACCGTGGCTTCATCATAACTCCGATCGACGATCATCGGACCGATTGACTCAGTTTCCAAAACTGAATATTATGATTTAAAAACAATTTTTCAGACCACCTAGTCCAAAATTACAGTTTAGCCCCTCAACTTTGGGAAAATCACAATTTGACCCCTGTTGACTTTTAGGAAGTCGCACTCCCTAAAATTCTCCTCATATGCTCAACACATTGAGCTCAGTTTCCGTGCGGGAATCATGAATCCAGTACTTGTGTGACCCTCAATGGTTCAGGGATACAGCTAGCCGTGGGCCTACAACCATTGTGACTTCAAAATCACAATTTCGGACTTGCCCATCGGATCATGGTAAAGCGCCTAGCAACATCGCGCCATGATCCCCTAGGTATCACTGATAGTGCCTGTAAGAACCAGTTGATCGTGGTTAGCGTACATTACGGTCCTTTCAACACATATATCCCGATCAGATCAACGACCATTGGTAAATCGAGAGTCGCTATAGATCCGATAACTATGCATACATCTTGGAGATCAAATAGTGACATCGCGAGTGCTACTAGGCAAACCCATTTACCTAAAACACATCCAGTACTCTGGCCAGAGATTTATCACACTATTGTCTCCTCAGATAACATAGGGTATCCACGCATGAGAGCGAGTGGTGAATCCTCGACAACGAAGCATCGACTCCTACATGCATCGGGACCTCACCCAATCCCGCCACCTAATGACCCCAAGTGAGTCGGTAAACGAGTCAAAGTGAGGCGCCTATCATGTAGAGTCTCAATGAAGTTTCGAGTAGTGAGGACTAATTAGTACAACCAAGACCTCGGACTTATCCACTCGACAAATGGTAACCACTTGGAAAGTTCGAACGAGGGTAGTTCGATAGATCACCAGGTCACTATCCATCTGCATGCTCAGAACATCACAATGTTCCCTACCAATGAAACATGGTACTTCACATCACAGATGCTAGTCTCAAGCTCGGGCGGCCTTATCCTCATTTTGACGGCCCAATCGACTAGGAAC
>KV018673.1:320808-331778 GCA_001598015.1 Dorcoceras hygrometricum
GGCGACGGCCGGCGGCCAGCACAAATTTTTTTTTGTTCTACAATTCTGAAATTTGAGATCTAGATGCAATTCAGGCAACAACATGTATTGAAGGATCCGAGCCTGTGCTCTGATACCACTGTTGGAATACGGTGGTGGATCCGGATCCCACTTCCCGGGGGCGCAGCGGAAATCAAAAAGCCCCGGAAAGCGTTCAATACATCAATAACAATCTACAAACATACATAGGGTGTTCATAGATTTGTTACCTTGCTGGCGTCTAGGCGCCTGGCTCCAACCAGAAATCACAGGGAAAATCTGGCTCTTCTCGGTAGGTGGCGGTAGATCCTCCAATCAGGTCCATGATCGGATTCAATCTTCCTTCGTCAATCTGCACTAGAATACTTGACGGATTTTATCACGGACGGAATCTCCTCAGCACGACGATCGGAGCAAGTCCGATCACGGGGCGGCCGAATTGTATATTTTGGAGGCTAGGGTTAATTGTTCAAGTGAAGTGATTAGCCCTAGAGTAACTCATACAATTATAAGTAATTCATGGGCTTGAACCGGCCCAATGGACTTGGGTCAAACCCAGGTCCATATGAACATTCGGTTCGTTTAATTCACTGTGGTTTCATCATAACTCCGATTGACGATCAGATCGAACCGATCGAGTCAGTTTCCAAAACTGAATATTATGATGTGAAAAACAATTTTTCAGATTACCTAGTCCAAAATGACAGTTTTGCCCCTCAACAGTGGGAAATCGCAATTTCACCCATGTTGACCTTTAGGAAGTCGCACTCCCTAAATCCTCTTCCTATGCTCAACATATTTAGCTCAGTTTCCGTGCGAGAATCATGAATCCAGTACTTGTGTGACCCTCAATGGTTCAGGGATACAGCTAGCCGTGAGCCCACAACCATTGCGGCTCCGAAATCACAATTTCGGACTTGCCCATCGGATCATGGTAAAGCGCCTAGCAACATCGCCCCATGATCCCCTAGGTATCACTGATAGTGCCTGCAAGAACCAGTTGGTCATGGTTAGCATACAGTACAGTCCTTTCAACACATATATCCCGATCAGATCAACGACCATTGGTAAATCGAGAGTCGCTAAAGATCCGATAGCTATACATACATCTTCGAGATCGAATAGTGACATCGCGAGTGTTACTAGGTAAACCCATTTACCTAAAACACATCCAATACTCTGGCCAGAGATTTATCACACTATTGTCTCCTCAGATAACACATCGTTTTGATTTGCGTTGTTTGAGAATTCAGCAGCTGGTTTCTTTGCGTCTGCTGGTTGTATTTGTTTATAGTATACCTGCTGGTTTAGTCGGTGGATGTATTTAACCAGCTTTTGCGAGATGTATTTAAGAAAGACTTGGTCTTCGATTTGAGATATCAGATCCCATACTTAGAATATTTTCCCCGATTGTGTTCTTATCTACTCTAACAAGGTTACTGTTCACAGTAGCTTTTCTCTAGAAATTCCCATCGTTTCCGATAGTTTTTTGGTACGTTCGAGGTAGCGTTGGACTCCTCTTGCGAAGCTCTATCATTCCATATCACTTTTGGAGGCTGTGGTTGGCTAGTTGAGGAACGCGAAGTTGCTGCCCAATTGTGCGTTTTCTAGTGCAGGTAGAACTCCGTTCCCTTGTGATGAGATCTTGTTCCTAGCCTTGGTTTAAGCTTCCAGTAAGTTGTTTTTGTAGTAATTGAGTTGGTTGAGCGTGGCTCCCAGCCGTGAGCTTCTGTAATTGGCCGTGAGTTTTCTGCAGCTTTTGAGATCTGTGTGTTGTGTATTTAGCAGGTTGCTATCCAGATCTCTCGGGCCTGTTTTGTAGTAATTGTTGCACAAAAGTATAAGGTACGAATCTGAGCTTGATGTAGCTTGGAATTGGCGTGAGATATTATGCGTGGCTGCTGGGATGTTTCGGTGAACCTATCTGTGTATTGCTTGCTGAGAATTGGTGTTTATGCTATCCGTTTCATGTGAATTACATACACGCATTTGTTCACACATATTTCAGATCCCTTGTGTATCGTATTTTGCAGCCTATGCGTGGCTGCTGGGATGTTTCGGTGAACCTATCTGTGTATTGCTTGCTGAGAATTGGTGTTTATGCTATCCGTTTCATGTGAATTACATACACGCATTTGTTCACACATATTTCAGATCCCTTGTGTATCGTATTTTGCAGCCTTGTATCTTGTATTGCTGTTGTTGATTCTTACCAGGATTCGAGGGCGAGCGGCAATACCGCACTCTCATCTCCCTGCTGGGATCGTTAGCCACCATGCGCCGAGTGGTTAACTACCACAGTTCATGGGCGAGGCAACGGCAGGTTGAGTTGTTTGATGCATCTGGTATTCGGGTGTTGTATCACGGCGAGTGGCTCATTACCACACTGTGAACACTCCCCGTGGCCACTGTTGTTGCAGATTCTTGGAGCTGTGCTTGAGTTCCTTAGCTCCCTTGTTGGTCGAGCCTTCTGTTGTTATCCGGTGTCTCATGCATAGCATTTGCATCTTATCTTATGCATTCTTTTAGCTATATCTGTTGCTCTCCGTACTGGGGTTTGACCCCATGTCCCTCTGAGGCTTGGTTTGTTTCCTTGTTTGTGTTGTTTTCAGGGAACCCAGGTTTTACAGCTGGTCGTGGTTATAACCCAGCTAGTGGTGCCCCGGAGGTGGTTAGAGTATCCCAGTAGCGTATAGCATATTTATATGTATCAGTATTCCTAGCTAGGGGATGCCCTACGCTTTGCTGTTGTATTGGGTTGTGGGAATTCGATACATGTTATTGTGTTGATGCTGTTATGCTATACTGTTGGTTGTTTTTATTAAACTGGGTTATCTATTTTGAGTATCGCATTATTTTAATTGTTTAAACCGTCAGGCCAAAAGAGAAAATTTTACCCGCTTTTTGATAGCTTCCGCATGTGTTTGTATGATTTTACTCTGTTTAGAGCACGAGGTCTGACATCGACCCTGCGGTGGGGCGGCGATATGCTAAGATCCAGACAAAGGACACACTCGCAAAGTGTCCATACTATCCACAAACATTGCACGAACCTTGCACGCCTACACACTGTGTCGTAGGATGCTTTCCTCTACACTGGCCACAAAACTCAACCTTGTAACTACTACCACTGGTAGAACTACCCGAGCCAGAAGAACTAGAACTAGACTTCTTCTTGAATTGACGACCACGAGGTCTAAACCTATGGTTTCCAGACTGTTGGGCTACCTGCTGCTGGGGTGGCTGGGATGACTGCACAGACTGGGAATGTTGCACACCCGAAACCATGGTACGGTTACCTTGCACCACTTGCGGCCTAACTCGAGACCTACGGTACTGCAGTCCCTCCTCAATATCCATAGCCTTGTCCACAACATCGGCATAACTCGTCGGTGAACCCGCCAACACCAAAGAATACAACTCCTCATTCAATCCCTCCAAAAATTGTTCCTCTTCGCCCGCTCTCGGCTAGAAACATGCGGAACATACGCAAGAAGAGAAGAAAACCTACGAGCATACTCTCCCACGGACATAGATCCCTGCACAAGGTTATCAAACTCACACTCCCTGGCATTCACAAAGGATTCTGGGACGTACTCCTGACGGAAGACAGTACAAAAGCTGTTCCACGAGATCCCTACACCTGTCTCCTCGAGAGTCCTAGAAGCGCCTCTCCACCAACGATCGGCACCTCTCCTCAACTGAAACGTAGCCAAACTCAGCCTACGCTCGTCGTCATACCTGACACGGTCAAAAAATCCGATAATGTGCTGCAACCAGGACTCCGCATCGGAACTAGATTCATCACCATTAAACATCTGAGGATTCATCCGCTGAAACCTCGCCATAACCAGTTCCATGTCGTCCACAGGGGCTGCCAGCTCATCTACCTCAATCTCAACCTATCTATCACGACCATGACGAGGAATACTAAACTGAATTTCCTCGTTCTTACCTTCGGACTCTTCTGGAATCTGCCCTCTTCCTCTACCCCTACGTCTAGGCAGCATCTACGAAGGTACTAAGAGGTTAAGATCTCACAGCAACAAATAAATCACATTGCACATAATTCACATAGTCATGCACATGCAACAAGCAACACTGTGCCAAGACTCAAGTGTGATCAAAAGAAATCGAGCTTATCCCAGCTTAATCTCCGATACCAAAAATGTCAAGCCTCATGCTCAAATCAGAGTTAAACTACGCAAACAATATCGAAAGCAATAAAAATAGTGGTTAAAATTTTTGCTTTTAGCCTGACTGAAAGATAACGTGATTTAAAATACTACAATACTCAAAATATCCCAGTTTACAATCACACAGTACAACAGTACAACATATATCAAATACCAACCAGCAACACTATAACTGAATACAATAAAGCACAGAGCATTCCCCGGCTATCAGTACTGATACATATATGCTATATGCTAACTGGGACACTCTAACCACCTCCTGGGGCACCTCCAGCTGGGTCAACTCCACGACCAGTTGAGTAACCTGGGAAACCTGGACAACAAACAGGCTGGCAAACAAACCAAGAATCAGAGGGACATGGGGTCAAACCCCAGTACGAAGAGCAACATAAAACAGCAAATGGAAAGCAACAGATACTATGTAAATTCTATGCATGAACAGTTGAGTACAAACAGAAGGATACAACCGGAATCAGGGAGACAAAGGATCTCAAGAACTGCTCAACAACGAATCAGATCAACTGAATAACAGTGGCCACGTGGTGTGTGAGTATATGGGATCTACCCACTCGTCTCAACACACGGTATCAGGTGCAAAACATAGTACTCAACCTGTTGTTTCCTAGCTCATGAGATGTGGGAGCTACCCACTCCGCTCATAGCGGCTAAAAGATCCCAGCAAGGAGGGGAGGTATACGGGAGTTACCCGCTCGTCCTCAAAACAAGCACCCTGATACTCACAGATCAACACAACAAGGCACGGCTTAAATAGATCTGAGCTCAATATGACAATGTTGTATGAAACAGATAAAATGTACAACACAGAACATATACAACGATGCAAGGCATACACAGCAGCAATCATAATCACCCATGCTCAATCCAAAGCTGTAAAACAAGCTCACATCCGTACCTCAAGTCTTATGAGCTACAATTACCACAAAGCAGTCTCGAGCAACACAGATCTCACACCTGCTAAGCCAAACACAGATACTAGCTCAGGGACAGTAGCACAGAAACTACGAATTGGGAGCTACGAGCTCAACCAAATCTGTCATACCCTTCTAACACAACAGAAGGCTCTAAACGAAGCACAAGGTAGGATCTTAACACTTACCCAACGAGCTACCTGAATGGCAGAAGCAAAGCCACACTTATGCTAACAGACTACAGAAGGGAGATGTCTCGCTGTCTCACCAATCTTCACGCAAGCTTCCAAAATTTGTACTAACCGAAGCATCTTAGCAAGAGGAGTCCAGCGCTACCACTCTTACTTTAGTCGGAGCTGTCTACCGTCGGCAATCGGAGAAGATAAGGTTCGTTGAACAGTAGCTAGGTTATCGCGACATAATTCGGTAATGGGAAATATTCTAAGTGTCGAAGCTGAATAATAAAGAACGAAGGCAAATTCCTCTATTTAAAGGTCAAATCTTCTCAAATCTGAAGAACCGAACCCATCGACACTAAAGTCTTGAAACTGATTTACCACTCGGATCTGAATCTCACATCAGATCTGACTCTACTGCAAAACAGATCTCGACTTAACCAAACGACGTCGCACAGAGTCTACTGTCGCACCTCGACACGTCACCTGCTACTCGAACCTGAAATGCTAAACAGCATCGCATCAACACACACTCAGATCCCATAGAAATCTGAAAACCAACGCTACTCAAAATCTGAATCTCGCCCACTAAATCGAACTCTGTCGTTCCAACTAATCCAAACGACGTAGTTTAGCTACTCGTCACAGAAAACACGCTAGCTCGCCTCTGGAAGCCTGTGATACCATATTTCATCACCACAACTGAGCGCGATCACCAGCGCTGACCAACACTCATATCTGAACAGTTCCCACGGAAATACTCCAACTCCACAAATCTATTTCAAGGACTTAAACGGATCCTATAGCTTCACCAAGCTTACCAGCTCAAAGCTGACTCATCCCAGATTTATTCAAGCCAAATCTGGTCTATATAAACTCGATTAATTAACTCAATTAATCTTGTAAACTTTCGGGTCTCACACTGGCCGTGCTTCTAAGCTGGAAGAAAAAGGAAGAAATCATCTTAGATTACTGGAACTAGCTACAACTGAAATCTGGATGCTCAATTAATCGAAACAGCCCTTAGAAATAAAAAGGCTAACAATTGTGGTCCTATGGATTTGGGGGCGCTACATTAATGATTTCCAACAAAAATCCTTTATACAAGTTAATACTACTCGCCACAAAAAATGGACTCTAACAAATTATGATACTGTTTCGGTAGTACATCTTCCATTACAACCTTTAAAACTGCACACACCAAAAGGAGAAGTTACCGCCGATCCTTTTAAACGAGAACGCAGTGACAAGGAACCAGTTACCACCGAAGATATTAATAAAATTTTCCTACAGAATAATTATTCAAATAAAATCCTTAAAACAATTGCCAACCAAGTGGATCATAACTCTAATAATCTTAATCGAAATCATCATACAAAATACTCCACGTTTAACGACACGGCCAAACCTTTCTTCCAAACACAAATAATTCCCTATGAAAAGGAAAAACAAATCAGTTTTCAGACTAATACTGATCAAATCCTTGACAAAATTTCGGCTAAAATTTCTGAAATTGGCACATCCGGTAGCAAGATCAATTGTGTTGATACCAATATTAATGATGATACTGATGAATCTCCCAACACTACAGATATCTCTGAAGATGAATCTTCAGATGGTATCAATATAATTGATAATCCTTTCGATAATGATAATGACCAAATTAAAATATTTAATAGAAGACGATGATTTAATCATACTAATGATAATCATACACGTAAATATTATTCAAGATCTACCCCAGCCGATATTGGTTACGAAGAAAGAAATCAATTTAAAAGTTCAAAATATGATGGGAAATCCATAATTGAATGGAACATTGATGGCAAATCAGAATATAAAATCTTGAATACATTACAAGTAATGGGCATTGCACGCCTAGCCTACAAGATTAAAGTTCAAAACGAAGAAAATGCCACAACTCTGATTGTCCAGGGTTTTACTGGTCTATTAAGAAATTGGTGGGATACTGCTTTATCCCTACACTCAAAACTTAATATTCTCAATCATACTATTCAAGTTGAAAATTACGGTAACATTAACGAACAAACAATTCATCTGAATTTCTCATTACTACAATATCCATGTATTTTATTGGAAATCCAAAAGAAGAATTTAATTCCTCAAAAATCATCCTAATGAATCTTCGTTGTCCATCTCTATCTGATTATCGATGGTACAAAGATGTATTCCTTACTCATGTCTTGCGAAGAGATGACTGTAATATGCCTTTCTGGAAAGAAATATTTATTATGGGTTTGCCAAGACTCTTCATGACAAGATAATCCAAAGGCTCAAAAGTGAAATTGGTATTGATGATATTCCTTTTAATGATATTACATATGGTCAATTATTTGCATTCATTAAAAAAGAAGGCCTGGCATTATGTTCTGAACACAATCTTCAAGCTAAGTATAGATCTGACAAAACTACAACTCGAAAAGAACTCGGATCCTTTTGCTCCATGTTTGGTTTAATGAATATAGACCCCCCCTTATATCAGAAGAAGAAAGAAAGCTAAATCTTTTAAACCATATTCAAAAACATGAACATTTACCAACCGACTATACAAAAAGAATAAACGTCCCAACAATAGCATGTCCAACTCATTAAAATGCTGGAACTGCAATCAACAAGGACATACATCAAATAATTGCCTTAAAAAACCAAAGAAAAAATCAAAACAAAATATTCATGAATTAGTAGATGATATTAACAGTGATACTAGCACCTCTACAAAAGACGAAACTGAAACAGAAGATGAAATTCCTACAAAGGGCATTTGCATCTTTGTGTCATATCAAAAGATAAAAAAGAAGCAATCCTGGACCTTGTCCAACAGATTCCTGATCCTGAAACATAAAACAATACCTTAACAAATTAAAAGATTTAATTATTGATGAAGAAAGTTCCAAACGAAATCCTATTAAAGAACATTTTAGTCTAAGTACGCTATTTGATAAATATCCCTAACAAAGTATTCTCAAACAGGTTACTACAAAAAACTTACAATCAGAAATTAACCTCCTCAAAAAACAAGTTAACCAACTTCAAAAGGGTTATTTTTTCTACGAGAAAAGAATATCGAATTAGAAACCAAACTCTTACTCCTTAATCCAACACCTATTGATGAAATTAACATCAACGATCCTAATGAAGAAACGAATAGTAATTTTTTCAATTCTATACAAAAAATTGAATTTCAAAAATGGTATGTCAACATCGATTTAGTTATCAATGACTTCAAAATAACTCTAATTGCCCTTGTCGACTCCGGTGCAGATCATAATGTTCTGCGTGAAGGAGTTATTCCATCAAAATATTATGAAAAAACAACAGAAAAATTATATACTGCTAATTCAAAACCTTTAGACGTCATGTATAAATTATCCAAAGAACATATCTGTAATAATGGATATTGCTTCAAAAATATTTTCACTTTGGTCCGGGACAGATCACAAGATATGATTCTCGGCACGCCTTTTCTGACTCAAATATACCCATTTCAAGTAAACAACAAAGGTGTGTACATCAAAATTATGGTAGACATATCATTTTCCCTTTTATCACACCTGTCAAACAAAAAGAAATATTCTTACTCCAAAACTCATCATTTTTAAACAAATAAATATCATACATAATAAGAAACAACATATTTATTCATTAAAAGAAGAAATTCCCTACCTAAAAATCGAAGAACAGCTCACTGACCCACAAATTAAACAACAAATATCTGAGATCAAAGTTTATATCACTCAACAAATATGCAGTGAACTCTCAAACGCCTTTTGGAATCGCAAAAGTCACATAGTAACCCTTCCTTACGAAAAGGATTTCAAAGAACAAAACATCCCTACGAAAGCTCGTCCTATCCAAATGAATCAAGAGTTTTCACATTATTGTCAAACTGAAATACAAGATCTCTTATCCAAAAAATTAATCCGCCCATCAAAATCACCCTGGAGTTGTTCAGCTTTCTACATTGTCAAACAAGCTGAACTAGAACGCGGAAGTTATAAATTACAAACCTTTAAACAAAGTACTTCAATGGATAAGATATCCTATTCCAAATAAAAAAGACCTCATGAACATATTACATTCAGCCAAGATATTTTCAAAATTTGATCTCAAATCTGGTTTCTGGCAAATCCAAATTGCCGAAAAAGATATATACAAAACAGCATTTACTGTCCCATTTGGTCATTACGAATGGAATGTAATGCCATTTGGTTTCAAAAATGCCCATTTAGATTTTCAACGTATTATGAATGATATTTTCAACCCATACAACTCTTTCAGTATACATAAATGATATCCTCATATTTTCTGCCAATTTAGATCAACACTTTAAACATTTAAAGCATTTCCTCCAAATTATTAAACAAAATGGACTTGTTTATCTCAAAAGAAAATGAAAAAATTGTTTCAAACCTCCGTAAGCTTTCTAGGTCATGAAATCACGATTGGATTAATCAAACCGATTCATCGAGTAATTGCTTTTGCTGACAAATTACCCGACCAAATTAAAGATAACAATCAATTACAAAGATTTCTCGGATGTCTTAATTACATCACTGATTTCTTTCCTAATCTCCGCCAACTCTATCAACCATTATATGCACGTTTACAGAAACACCCTCCCCCTGGACTGACGTTCATACCAGTATAGTCAAAGACATCAAAACTAAAATCACAAATCTTCCCAGTTTAGGAATCCCTCATCCCACAGCTTTCATGATTGTAGAAACCGATGCATCTAACATAGGTTATGGAGGTATTCTCAAACAACGATATCATAATCATGAACAACTGGTTAGATTTCATTCTGGTCTCTGGCTCGGACCACCAAAGAATTATTCCACAATAAAAAAAAGAAATTTTATCTATTGTATTATGTATTCAAAGTTTCAAGATGATATTTTTAATAAAAATTTTCTTTTACGTGTTGATTGCAAACAGGAAGTTATTTTTAAAGATGTTTAAAACCTTGTTTCAAAATAGATTTTTGCCAGATGGCAAGCTATACTTTCTGTTTTTGATTTTGAAATTGAATTTATCAAAGGGGAAGACTGTGAGGATTCAGATTTAGATTGTTGGTTAATTCCATTGTTTGGGATCAGCCACGTGAGTTCGAAGATTAAGAGTTGTCAAATTCCTCCAAATATTGAATCAACCGTGCTGTAGCCAACGACTGGTAGGATTTGGAATTTGATGGTTACTGTAGCTTGCAGCTGGTGGAATGGAAAAGCAGTTGTTGCGCTTGTGTTGCGTCTGGCAGTCGTTGCGCTCGTGAGAGAATGACCAATCGAAGAATGGAAGAACCAGTCGCGAGAGGAATGGTGTTGCGACTGGATGAGCAGCTGCGGGTAGTGATACTCGCGTGATTACGGCGTCGTTTGATTTAGTTGAACCCTACGATTTGAGTGTTGCGACTGGATGACCAGCTGTGGATTTGAGGAACCAGTCGAGGGAGCAACACGACATCGTCTGGATTAGTTGAAACGCTGTGTTTCGATGATTACATCTGGTACCAGTTGTGAGGAGTCTACCAGCTTTTGGTTTAGCGCCTTGCGACTGGATTGTTGCGACTGGATAGTTGCGACTGGATTGTTGTGACTGGATAGCTTGCGACTGGATAGCTTGCGACTGGA
>KV018673.1:332375-352375 GCA_001598015.1 Dorcoceras hygrometricum
TTGATAAATTGATTTGATTACCTGATTGGGTGCCACGTTGTGACTGGCCGACTTTGAGTCGTGCCCGAAAAGTCCAACGCTATCGTCGGAGTGGTGACTACCGGATTCGAGTGTCTACCACCGAGCTGTGATGGGTTGACGGGCCCCGATGATCACGGACCGATGATTTCCACCGGCTGATTGGCTGTGCGTGGTATAGAGGCTTGGTTTGAGTTGCCAGTTGATAGACTGGTCTAGCTATCCGACTTTTTGCTAGCCCTCATGCATTCATAGCATTGATTATAGCTTGTTGCATGTTTACTGCTTTGATAGCTCTTCGTACTGAGGCTTGACCTCGTTTTTCTTTTCCTGCTTTTGTTGTTTGGGTCTGTGTTACCCATTTGCAGGAGTTTCAGGTAACCAAGCTGGACCGAGTGGAAGTTCAGTTGGTCGATCCCCGCATCCCTGAGTCCCAGTTTATTTATGATATGTATTGAACCGGGGGATGTCCCGTGTTTTATTGTATTTGGGGGATCTGTATTTTGAATTGATGTATGTGGTTACTTGTTGTTTGAATTTGAGTAACTGATATTTTGAGTATTGAATAATTTGAATGAATGATTTGAAGTTCAGGCCCATTTCTTTTGAAAAATTTTTAAGCCCTGTTTTTAAGCTTCCGTAATTATGCGCTTATTTTGTGTTAATTGTTGGTAATTAGCACGGGGCCTGACAAAGACAATTCACTTCCTGGCCTCCTTACCAGAGAGTTTTTACAATGTAAACAAAATTTTATTGCAGATGGATCCTCCAAAGCAGAAACTCCAGACACCAAAAGATTATGAAATTCCTCCAAACCCTTCAAAACAATTAGTTCAACTCCAACCAAAAACCCCTCAAGAGACACCTTCTCCAAGACCTACCGGTAACTTTCCCCCACTCACCACAAATTACAACCGTTTCAATCCACTTCAAAATCTCCAGAATTACCATACAAATCCGTTTTGGCTTCCCCGTCATCACCAGCTCAAACACCCTCCACGATACCAATTTCTAATGATGAGTTCAAATATGTCTCCAAACCTTGGCCCGAGGATCTCGGTTACCATTTATCGAGCTCCCTCAAAATAACAAAAAACAGGATTATGTTCGACGACGCTTCTCTCAAAACCAATTTTGGGAACCAGACAATCCCCAAAAAACTCAAAAATTTTATGAGCTTATCGTACTGGACACCGATTCCAATGGTGACACTATATTCTCAAAATGCATCATCAAACAGGTCATTGCTGCTACTCAGTGGCATGGCATATTCAAAACCCATCCATTTTCTGTACGTTTCCACCCACAAGACTTCAATTATGTTGATTACAAAGCTGCTTGGTATAGAACATTCTATATCCGGCCTTTTTCTTATTCTTGGTTTTTTACTTTCCACTCCGGATGTGATTTAAATTTTCCAATTTGGTTTTTCGAATGGTGGAAGAGGATGGGATCTGAATCATCCATTCTACCCCAGGATATCAAAAAAGGCTTAGAAGTTTTTTCAGAAACCTCCTACCTAAACAATTTTCAAAAACCTTTAAAATTTCATGCCGAGTTCAAAGTTCCATGGAATTTTGCCTGGGACTTTAACTTCCAAAAGCTTTATCCGGACCCAGTTCCTTACTCTCTGGTCCGCACCCACCGCATCAAATGGTGGGGTAAATTTCAAACTCATCTTTGCAATGACCATACGGTCTGTCTTTTCCTTTCTACTGGTCAAAAAGTCAAACATTCGAAAGATGACTCTCATACTTCTGTTTTCCCTACATCACCACCTTCCAAAAATCCTCAACCTTCCACTTCCACCCAACCATCCAGTACAAAAAACATTCCTTCCACTTCCAAAGATACCTCTGATGATTTTTTCGAAGCCCTCATATCCAACCTCGATTTTCCAAAGAACCGCCAAATCCTCAAAATATGATGAATCGGTCTCCTCGGACCCTATGGGAGGCCCTGCTGCTTAAGACCCTTTTGATTTCTAGATTCAAAAAAAAAAGGAAAAATCATATTCGAAAATATTACCATTTTCTTTAACAGGTGGGTGACAGCATCTTATCAAGATTATGGGCACCACTCTAACACGCCAAAATTATTCCAAAAAGCAACACCCAGCAGATGGCCGACAGTACTCCACTATCAAAAGTCGCTGACAGCTTCAAAACACTACAAAGCTTCTTGCACACTTTTCTCAAAAGTGGACAGATCACTCTACACAAAAGATTCCAAAGCAAGAACGCAAGTGGAAGACAGCTCAAAAGAAAAAGACAACAGAAGAATAATGCAATTCAAAATCATTATATAAGCAATGTATTCTCTTCAAAAAGGGCAGAGCGAATTGAGATCACGCACACACAACTGAGTTTGTACCTGCTATCATCTGCATAAAGCTAACTGTACGCTTTCAAGTTTTCAATAAATAAAATATCAAGTTTTATTCACTCTGTTTTTGTATATCTTATGAATTGCTTTACTGCTTTTGATTCAATTTTTAGATGATCCTGTTTTCGTTTTGGCTCAAGCTAAGTATAGATCTGACAAAACTACAACTCGAAAAGAACTCGGATCCTTTTGCTCCATGTTTGGTTTAATGAATATAGACCCCCCTTCTATCAGAAGAAGAAAGAAAGCTAAAGCTTTTAAACCATATTCAAAAACATCAACATTTACCAACCGACGATACAAAAAGAATAAACGTCCCACAAATAGCATGTGCAACTCATTAAAATGCTGGAACAGCAATCAACCATGATATACATCAAATAATTGCCTTAAAAAACCAAAGAAAAAATCAAAACAAAAAATTCATGAATTAGTAGATGATATTAACAATGATACTAGCACCTCTACAAAAGACGGACCGCATGGTCGTTGCAAAGATGAGTTTGAAATTTACCCCACCATTAGATGCGGTGGGTGCGGACCAGAGAGTAAGGAACTTGGCTAATACATGACTTTGCCCATAACATAAAATTAACCTTTAAAATTCACAAAATCCTCCAATTTTGACTTTAAAAACTCCAAAGACTAATTTTGACTAACTTAAAATCATATGACCAGTTTTTACTTAATTAAAATCCCAAAGACCCAATTTTGACTTTAAAACTTAAAATAAATATTAGGTCCAAGATTAACTAAAAATGTTGACTCAATTTAAAACATTTGACCAAATTCTTAAAATTTTACCGTAGAATTTAAAATTAAAATATTCAGTCTAGAATTAAAATAATTAGGACCAAATTTAAAACATTTTTACTCGAGACCCGTCTAACCAACCCGGTCGAGCTATGACAGTTTAAAAAAATCACACATGCTAAAAATCATTTTCTAGGCATTAATTTGTCATGAAAAGTACCAAAAATCATATAAACCAAATAAATTCTAAAAATTCTCGAAAACATTTTAAAATATGCTTAAAACATCAAATAAAGTCATCCACGAACTTTGTCAACCCCTAACTCGAAATCTTAATTTTCACAAAAATGACCCGACGAGGCGCACTTCGAGCGACAATACGGTATAAATCATTAAAAATCTATTTCTTAACCAAATCACTCCCTGTTTTGACCCACATATATCACATAGCAATTAAATCACATAGTCATGCACATGAAACAATAAACATTGTGCCTAGACCCAAGTGTGACCAAAAGAAATCGATATTATCCCAGCTTAAGCTCTGATAACAAAAATGACAGGCCTCGTGCTCAACTCAGAGATAAACCACGCAAAACAATAGCGGAAGCAATAAAATAGTGGCTAAATTTTTGCTTTATGGCCTGACTTTGAAAACATAGTTTAAAATACAAAGTTATTCAAAATAAAGGTTATACAATACACGAAACAAAATACAACACAACCAACATATAAACATAGAGTGACCCCCAAATTTAAATACATAATAAATATAATTGGGACACTCTATCCACCTCCTAGGGCACTACCAGCTGGATCAACTCCACGACCAGCGGTGAAACCATGGTAACCTGAAAACACACACAGGCAAACAAGACAACCAGCCCCAGAGGGACATCGGGTCAAACCCCAGTACAGAGAGCAACTGAAAAACAGCAGTAAGATAGCAACAGATAAAATGCGAATGCTATGCATGAGACAAGGCTACAACCGAAGGCATGCAGTTAAAGGATCTCAAGGAACAACTCAACAATGACAACAGGTCAACTGAGAAATAGTGGCCACGAGGTGTGTGAGTATATGGGAGCTACCCACTCGTCTCAACACACGGTACCAGATGCACAACAATTCACTCAACCCGCTGTTGCCCAGCTCATGAGATGTGTGAGCTACCCACTCCGCTCATAGTGGCTAACAGATCCCAGCAGGGAGATGAGGTATACGGGAGTTACCTGCTCATCCTCAAATACAAGCATCCTGGTACACACAGATCAAGATAACAAGGCACGGCTAAACAAGATCTAACCTCAACATGAATAATGACGTGTATGCTCAATGCAAACAGATTACAACAGCCAACAAATACCATACACAGTAAAACAGATCAGCAAGCATGTGAGACCCGAAAAGCTGATGAGATTAATTGTTAGACCTGGATTTTATGGAAGATTAACGTTAGATTAATCGATTTTAAGAATTTTGGAGTTTTCGTAATTTTGGTAATTGTGAGTTAGCAGCTGGTCGATGGTGAAAACCAGTCGTAGCGTGTATTTGTATGCGGGAGATCGAAACACCGTCGTTTTGCGTTGAGTAACCAGTCGTTGGCAAAGTCTGCCAGCAGATAGTATCTTAGGCGTGCGTTGGGTAGGATCTGCCAGCAGCAACGCTTACGTGGATTTCAGTAGAGAGCGCTAAGAAATTTCGAAACGGTGATGTTTTGTGATGCATCGACTGGGTGATATCTATTAGCATAAATCTCCTGTAGCGAAGTGCAATACGCCATCGTTTGGATTAGTGGAGGCGACGTCGTTTTGGTTAGCGCTAAGAAATCAGCAGCTGATGTGTTTGCCCCTAGTAGCGACCACTCGTTGCATGTGTTAGTTCAACAGATTTGCTGACGTGGTTAAGCGACGCCGTTTAGATTAGTTGAAACACTGTGTTTTGATGTCGCGTCTGGTACTAGCTGCAAGGATATGTTGCGTTGTGAGAGAAATCCAGTCGCTAGTTTTGGGCGACCAGCTGTTGACAGATAGGATGACGTAAGCTGTTGTGGGAGAGATTCAGCAGCTGGTTTGTTTTGCATCTGCTGGTTGTATTTTCAGCGAGTGTCGACTGGTTTGTTGGTGGGATCTGTTGGCAGCTATTGAGGAGTTTATATAATTGAAGACTTGGTCTTCGATCGTTTACCAGATCCCATACTTAGCGAAATATTATCTCGATTGTCGACCTCTGTTCTTCGGACCCTAGTACTGTTCACCGTGAGTTTCTCCGGCAATTTCCCATCGTTTCCAGCCACCGTTTGGTACGTTCGAGGTAGCGTTGGACTCCTCTCGAGAATCTCTTCCATTTTATACCACTTTCGGAGGCTGTGGTTGGCTAGTTGAGGAACGCTAAGTTGCTGCCGATCGTGCGTTTTGTAGTGCAGGTAGAACTTCGTTCCTTTGTGATGAGATCTTGTTCCTAGCCTTGGTTTAAGCTTCCAGTAAGTTGTTTGGTAGTAATTGTGTTGGTTGAGCGTGGCTCCCAGTCGTGAGCTTCTGTTAGCATCCCTAAGAATTATGCTTCATTGTTTAGCAGGTTTTTTACCAGATTTCTCGGGATCCTTTTGTGGTAATTGTTGCACAGTTTGAGGTACGGATCTGAGCTTGAGGTAGCAAGGAATTGGAGTGAGATTTAATGTTAGATGGTTTCTTGTGCATTTCCGTGGATGTTGCTGTGTGCATATGTGATTTCTGTTGATTTTAGCTGCTATATTTATGAATACACGCATTTCCCATATTGCATTCAGATTTCTGTTGCAGCCATTGCTTTGTATTCCGTTGTATTGCTGTTGTTTCTTACCAGGATGCGAGGGCGAGCGGCAATACCGCACTCTCATCTCCCTGCTGGGATCTGTTAGCCACCATGCGCCGAGTGGTTAATTACCACAGTTCATGGGCGAGGCAACGGCAGGTTGATTTGTTTGATGCATCTGGTATTTGGGTGTTGTGTCAAGGCGAGTGGCTCATTACCACACTTTGAACACACCCCGTGGTCACTGATTCGTTGCAGATCTCGTGGAGCTATGTTTGAGTTCCTTGGCTCCCTTGTTGGTTGTAGCCTTCAGCTGTTATCCGGTGTCTCATGCATAGCATCTGCATTTTATCTTATGCATTTCCTTTAGCTGTTTCAGTTGCTCTCCATACTGGGGTTTGACCCCATGTACCTCTGGGGCTTGGTTGTTTTTCCTTGTTGTGTTGTTTTTCAGGGAACCTAGGTTTTACAGCTGGTCGTGGCTTTAACCCAGCTGGAGGTGCCCCAGGAAGTGGTTAGAGTATCCCAGTTGCATATAGCATAATTTATATGTATCAGTATTATTAGCCAGGGGATGCCCTGTGCTTTGTCGTTGTATTCTGTTGATGGAGTCTGATACATGTTGTTGGTTGTTGTTATGCTATACTGTGTATTTTTGGCTGGTAGCCGCGTTTGGTTGTTTTTATAAACTGGGATATATTTTGAGTATCGCACTATTTTAAATTATATTGTTTTAAACCGTCAGGCCAAAAGCGAAAATTTTACTCGCTTTTTAGTAGCTTCCGCATGTGTTTTTATGTTTCATCTCTGATGTGAGCACGAGGCCTGATATTTTTGGTATCAGAGCTTAAGCTGGGATAAGCTCAATTTCTTTGATCACACTTGAGTCTAGGCACAGTTTCGTGTGTTGCATGTGCTTGATTTATGTGATTACGTGCTGCATATTTGTGTTATGTGCTATCTATGCTGTATCTGTTCTATTTTTCTTGATCCTGTTGAGTGTTTCGTAGATCCCGCCTAGACTTCGTGGTAGAGGTAGGGGGCAGTTTGAGAAATCAGCAGGACAGAACGAGGATCAGCGTAGCATTCCTTCTCGTAGTCGTAGTAGGCATGTTGAGGAGGAGGAAGTTGATGATGTACCGCCTCCGGTGGAGAGGATGGATGTTGTTATAGCACGGTTTCAGCGGATGAACCCTCCAGTCTTCAATGGTGATGAGTCCAGTGAGGACGCAGACTCGTGGCTCCGGAACATCATTGGTCTTTTCGATCGGGTTCAGTATGATGATGATCTTCGGCTGAGTTTGGTGACCCTCTTGCTTAGGAAGGCGGCAGAGCGCTGGTGGCGAGGTGCTTCGAGTACCTTGTTGGAGACCGGTGTTGGGATCTCTTGAGGCAGTTTTTGCGAGACCTTCCGACAGGAGTATGTACCCGAGTCTTATGTGAACGCCCGGGAGCGGGAGTTCGACCATCTGGAGCAGGGCTCTATGACTGTGAGGGAGTATGCTCGTCAGTTTTGTTCGTTGCTGGCGTACGTTCCCCATGTTTCTAGCCGGGAGAGGGCCAAGCGAACTAGGTTTCTTGAGGGCTTGAATGAAGAGTTGTATCAGATGGTGCTGACCAGCAAACCCAAGACGTATGCTGAGGCAGTGGATAGTGCCATCGACATTGAGGAGGGTTTGCGTAGCCGACGTGCTCGTAGGCAGCAGGTGGCTCAGGGTGGTCGTCCCACTGGTCAGGGAGCGTAGTCTTCTCAGTCCTCCCAGTCAGCCTCAGCAGCAGCAGTAGCCGCATGTGGCACAACAGTCTGGCCGTCAGAGGTTCCGACCCCATGGTCAGCAGTTCAAGAAGAAGTCGGGTTCTGGCTCTTCTGGTTTGGGCAGCTCGAGTAGCAGTGGTTCTCGGGCTGAGTTCTGTGGTCACTGTGGTGGCAAGCATCTGTCTACGCAGTGTGTTGGTGTGCAGGGTTCCTGCAATATTTGTGGTCAGTATGGGCATTTTGCTAGAGTGTGTCCGTCAGCTGGATCACAGCAGACCGCGGCCCAGCCTCAGGGTCGTGGAGGTCAGTCTAGGGGTCGTTCCCCTCAGTTTCAGCAGCCCCGGTTGGGTGAGACTCAGTTTAGGTCGTTTCAGCAGCCTGGTCCATCGTGGTTCGGACAGTCGTCTCAGCCTTTCTTCTCTGGACCTCAGCATGCTCAGGTTAACGTCATCACTAGGGAGCAGGCCGAGGAGACGCCGAGTCGGGTGATCGCAGGTACTTGTCTCATTTTTTATTTTCCTGCGCGTGTGTTGTTTGACACCGGTGCATCGCATTCGTTTATCTCTGATTCGTTTGTTGTTGAGCATGGTTTGCATACCATTCCTTTGCGCGATGCTGTTTCTGTTTCTACCCCTGGTGGTGTTAGCCTGTTCTCCCAGGAGATTTTGTTAGATGGCGTGTTGAATTTTGGCGAGCATGTGTTGGTGGCGAGTTTGATTGTTTGATGTTGTGGGATTTCGATTGTATAGTTGGGATGGACGTGTTGTCCAAGTATAGGGCCTCCGTGGACTGTTTCCATGGGATTGTGCGTTTTAGGCCTTTGTCTGGCGAGAAGTGGGGCTCCTACGGCCAGGATTCTTGATCGAATATCCCGTTAGTCTCAGCTATGGAGATGTTCAGCTTGTTGTCCTTGGGGAATGCTGGCTTCTTGATCTACGCTTTGGATGCGTCTTCTTCTTCTCGTGTTCATCTTAGTGACGTTCCTGTGGTGCGGCATTTTCCCGACGTGTTTCTGGAGGAGATTGCTGGTTTTCCTCCGAGGCGGGAGATTGACTTCAGCATAGAGCTGGTGCCTGGCACATCTCCGATTTCTCGTGCCCCGTATCGTCTGGCGCCTGTGGAGTTGAGAGAGCTCAAGGTGCAGTTGGACGATTTGCTGGAGAAGGGTTTTATCCGACCTAGTATGTCGCCGTGGGGAGCGCCCATCTTGTTTGTGAAGAAGAAGGATGGCTCAATGCGGATGTGCATTGAATTCCGCCAGTTGAACAAAGCGACAGTCAAGAACAAGTACCCTATACCCAGGATCGATGATCTGTTTGATCAACTGCAAGGTTCTGCGGTGTACTCGAAGATTGATCTTCGTTCAGGGTATCATCAGCTGAGAGTGAGAGATCAGGATGTCGTGAAGACTGCTTTTCGTACCAGGTATGGGCATTTCTAGTTTCTGGTGATGCCGTTTGGTTTGACCAACGCGCCTGCAGTCTTTATGGATCTGATGAACCGGGTTTTTAGAGAGTTCATTGATCAGTTTGTGATTGTTTTCATTGACAACATCTTGGTTTATTCGAAGACTCCTTGGGAGTATAAGGAGCATTTGCGGATTGTCCTTCAGACGTTGAGAGATCAGCAGTTGTATGCCAAATTCTCCAAGTGCGATTTTTGGCTGGATCGCGCCGTTTTCTTGGGACATGTGATTTCAGCCGAGGGGATTTCGGTGGATCCCAGTAAGGTTGATGCTGTTCTGAACTGGGAGCGTCCCAGAAATGTTTCCGAGATTCGCAGTTTCTTGGGTCTGGCTGGCTATTACCGTCGTTTTATCGAAGGATTTTCTAGCATAGCAAAGCCGATGACTCAACTGACGCAGAAGGACAAGAGGTTTGTATGGACTGAGCAGTGAGAGAATGCTTTTCAACTGATCAAGGAAATGCTGACTACTGCACCTGTGTTAGCTCTGTCGTCCGGTTCAGGTGGTTTCGTTGCTTGTTCTGACGCTTTGCTCAATGGATTGGGTTGTGTGTTGATGCAAAATGGTCGAGTCATTGCGTATGCCTCACGATAGTTGAAACCGCACGAGACTCGTTATCCAGTCCATGATTTGGAGCTTGCAGCGGTGGTTTTTGCGCTGAAGATCTGGCGTCACTAACTGTATGGCGAGCAATTTGTGGTGTACTCGGACCACAAGAGTTTGCAGTATCTGTTTTCGCAGCCTGACTTGAACATGAGACAACGTCATTGGATGGAGCTGTTTAAGGACTTTGATTGTGAGATCAAGTACCAGCCTGGGAAGTCGAACGTAGTGGCCGATGCTTTGAGCAGGAAGGCTAGTGAGATGCTTGCGTCGTTGTACATCTCTAAGGATCAGGAGCATCTTAACACTACTGGTTGGAGATTCTACCCGGATGAGGATTGTGTGGTGGTTTCTTCTTTCCAAGTGGAGCCGCAAGTTGTTTTGATTATTCGAACAGCTCAGAGGACTGATCCGTCTATCCACGAGTTGAAGTTGAAGGTCAGGGCTGGAGAACTTGAGGATTATTCTGTCTTGTCCGATGGGTGTTTGAGGTTTCGTGGCAGGTTGGTTGTGCCAAACCTCATTGATTTGAAGGAGGCGATCCTCCGGGAAGCGCACTGTAGCAGACATAGTTTTCATCCTGGTGCACGGAAGATGTACCATGCGTTGAAGCCGCACTTCTGGTGGGCTGGCCTGAAAAGTGACGTTGCTGGTTTTGTCGCTCGTTGTTTGAACTGTCAGATGGTTAAGGCCGAAAGGATGAGACCTGGTGGTCTGTTGAAGAGTTTGGAAGTGCCCCAATGGAATTGGGAGCACATAGCTATGGATTTCGTGACGCATCTGCCTCGTACCAGCAGAGGATGCGATGATATTTGGGTGGTTATCGACCGTTTGTCGAAGTCTACACATTTTATTCCCTATGGGATGACCTTCTCGTTGAAGAAAATGCCGCTGCTGTACGTTGATTTCGTGGTGAGATTGCACGGTGTGCCCGTTTCGATTGTATCTGACCGAGATCCGAGGTTTATTTCCAGGTTTTGGAAGAGTTTGCAAACATATTTGGGTACCAGATTGGCTATGAGCACAGCGTATCATCCCCAGACAGATGGCCAATCTGAGAGAACTATCCAGACGTTGGAGGATATGTTACGAGCTATTGTGTTGGATTTCGGAGGTAGCTGGCAAGACGCGTTGTCTCTAGTGGAGTTTTCCTACAATAACAGCTATCAGGTGACGATTGGTATGGCGCCGTTTGTGGCTTTGTACGGCAGGAAATGCAGATCGCCAGTTTGTTGGGAAGAAGTGGGGGAGAAGCAGCTATCTGCCCCAGATTTTGTGCAGCAAATGAAGGATCATGTGGATCTAATTCGACAGCGGATGAAAGCTGCCCAGGATCGCCAAGCCAGTTATGCAAATAAGAGGCGTCGACCTCTCGAGTTTCAGGTTGGTGATCATGTTTTTCTCAAAGTTTCTCCGTTTCGTAGTGTTATGCGCTTTGGACGCAAGGGAAAGTTAGCCCCTCGTTACGTCGGACTGTATGAGATTGTTGAGAGGATTGGCCCTTTAGCGTATCGGCTGTTGTTGCCTCCGGAATTATCTTCTCTACATGATGTCTTCCATGTTTCCATGTTGAGGAAGTTCGAGCCAGATCCGTCTCATGTGCTTAGAACTGACGAGGTGGAGCTAGATCAGTCGTTGAGCTAGTCAGGATACCCCTTGAAAATCCTTGGCAGAAAAGAGAAACAGCTGAGAAATAAAACCATTCCGTTGGTAATGGTACAATGGAGCAAACACGGAATGGAAGAAGCTACTTGGGAGCTGGAAGAAAAGATGCAGCGCGAGTGGCCGCATCTGTTTGAGTAGCTGTTGAGCTAAAGTTCTAGTAGTTTGTAGCTTTTGGTTGTAATATTCTTCCCTAGTTGTTGTTAATTGTTTGCTCAATTATCTTGAACTCTTGGCCTTGTGTTAGGCAGATTTCTGTTTTGGTTTCTGTTGCTGTTCTGTGCTTTCAGAATTGTTGTTGTTGTTTGATTTCGAGGACGAAATCCGTTTTAGTGGGGGAGAATGTGAGACCTGGATTTTATGGAAGATTAATGTTAGATTAATCGGTTTTAAGAATTTTGGAAGTTTTCGTAATTTTGGTAATTGTGAGTTAGCAACTGGTCGGTGGTGAAAACCAGTCGTAGCGTGTATTTGTATGCGGGAGATCGAAACACCGTCGTTTTGCGTTGAGTAACAAGTCGTTGGCAAAGTCTGCCAGCAGATAGTATCTTAGGCGTGCGTTGGGTAGGATCTGCCAGCAGCAACGCTTACGTGGATTTCAGCAGAGAGCGCTAAGGAATTTTGAAACGGTGACGTTTTGTGAGGCATCGACTGGGTGATATCTGTTAGCAGCAAGCTCCTGTAGCGAAGTGCAATACGCCATCGTTTGGATTAGTGGAGGCGACGTCGTTTTGGTTAGCGCTAAGAAATCAACAGCTGGTGTGTTTGCCCCTAGTAGCGATCAGTCGTTGCATGTGTTAGTTCAACAGATTTGCTGACGTGGTTAAGAGACGGCGTTTAGATTAGTTGAAAAGCTGCATTTTGATGTCGCGTCTGGTACCAGCTGCAAGGATATGTTGCGTTGTGAGAGAAATCCAGTCGCTGGTTTTGGGCGACCAGCTGTTGACAGATAGGATGACGTAAGCTGTGCGACGTCGTTTAGTTAAGTTGCCACGATGCCGTTTTGCTAGCGTTGTGGGAGAGATTCAGCAGCTGGTTTGTTTTGCATCTTCTGGTTGTATTTTCAGCGAGTTTCGACTGGTTTGTTGGTGGGATCTGTTGGCAGCTGTTGAGGAGTTTATATAATTGAAGACTTGGTCTTCGATCGTTTACCAGATCCCATACTTAGCGAAATATTCTCTCGATTGTCAACCTCTGTTCTTCGAACCCTAGTACTGTTCACCGTGAGTTTCTCCGGCAATTTCCCGTCGTTTTCGGCCACCGTTTGGTACGTTCGAGGTAGCATTGGACTCCTCTCGAGAAGCTCTTCCATTTTATAGCACTTTTGGAGGTTGTGGTTGGCTAGTTGAGGAACGCGAAGTTGCTGCCGATCGTGCGTTTTGTAGTGCAGGTAGAACTTCGTTCCTTTGTGATGAGATCTTGTTCCTAGCCTTGGTTTAAGCTTCCAGTAAGTTGTTTGGGTAGTAATTGCGTTGGTTGAGCGTGGCTCCCATCCGTGAGCTTCTATTAGCATCCCTGAGAATTATGCTTCGTTGTTTAGCAGGTTTTTAACCAGACTTCTCGGGATCCTTTTGTGGTAATTGTTGCGCAGTTTGAGGTACGGATCTGAGCTTGAGGTAGCTGGGAATTGGCTAGCCTTGGTTTAAGCTTCCAGTAAGTTGTTTGGGTAGTAATTGCGTTGGTTGAGCGTGGCTCCCATCCGTGAGCTTCTATTAGCATCCCTGAGAATTATGCTTCGTTGTTTAGCAGGTTTTTAACCAGACTTCTCGGGATCCTTTTGTGGTAATTGTTGCGCAGTTTGAGGTACGGATCTGAGCTTGAGGTAGCTGGGAATTGGCGTGAGATTTAATGTTAGATGGTTGCTTGTGAATTGCCGTGGATGTTGCTATGTGCATATGTGATTGCTGTTGATTTTAGCTGCTATGTTTATGCATACACGCATTTCCCATATTGCATTCAGATTTCTGTTGCAGCCATTGCTTTGTATTCCATTGTATTGCTGTTGTTTCTTACCAGGATGCGAGGGCGAGCGGCAATACCGCACTATCATCTCCCTGCTGGGATCTGTTAGCCACCATGCGTCGAGTGGTTAATTACCACAGTTCATGGGCGAGGCAACGGCAGGTTGAGTTGTTTGATGCATCTGGTATTTGGGTGTTGTGTCAAGGCGAGTGGCTCATTACCACACTTTGAACACACCCCGTGGCCACTGATTCGTTGCAGATCTCGTGGAGCTATGTTTGAGTTCCTTGGCTCCCTTGTTGGTTGTAGCCTTCAGCTGTTATCCGGTGTCTCATGCATAGCATCTGCATTTTATCTTATGCATTTCCTTTAGCTGATTCAGTTGCTCTCCGTACTAGGGTTTGACCCCATGTACCTCTGGGGCTTGGTTGTTTTTCCTTGTTTTGTTGTTTTTCAGGGAACCTAGGTTTTACAGCTGGTCGTGGCTTTAACCCAGCTGGAGGTGCCCCAGGAGGTGGTTAGAGTATCCCAGTTGCGTATAACATAATTTATATGTATCAGTATTATTAGCCAGGGGATGCCCTGTGCTTTGTCGTTGTATTCTGTTGATGGAGTCTGATAGATGTTGTTGGTTGTTGTTATGCTATACTGTGTATTGTTGGCTGGTAGCCGTGTTTGGTTGTTTTTATAAACTGGGATATATTTTGAGTATCACACTATTTTAAATTATATTGTTTTAAACCGTCAGGCCAAAAGAGAAAATTTTACCCGCTTTTTAGTAGCTTCCGCATGTGTTTGTATGTTTCATCTCTGATGTGAGCACGAGGCCTGACATTAATTGAGTTAATTAATCGGGTTTTATTGAGTCAGCTTTGCGTCGATGTGCTTGAAGAAGCTATCGTGTTTTGTTTCAGTCCTTGGAACAAGTCTAGAGTGTTAGAGTTTTTGCTTGAGATCTGTTCAGAAGTTAGCGTGGGTCATCGCTGAGTGCTAGCGTTCTGCAGTGGTGATGTGAGAAGTTGTCGCTGGTTTGTTGGTTTCCAGTTTTGAGGAGAAGTCTGATATCGTGGGCATTCATATGTCTCATAGCGTGTTTTCAGTAGCGGGTGTTGGTACGTCATCGTTTGGATTAGTTGGAACGACAGCGTTTTGTATTAGCGGTAGAGACTCAGTTGTGAGTTGCGTTAGCCTTCAGCTGTGTGAGAGATCTGATGTTGCGTTACTATCAGATGTTGTTTAGTTGTTCAGCAGTGAGTAGCGGGTGACGTGTCCAGTTGCGACAGTAACTCTCTGCAACGTCGTTTTGTTTAAGTGATCGCTGTTTTGGCGTAGAGTGAGATATGTTGCGAGATCTGGATGCGAGCGGGAATATCAGCTGTGATAGCTTAAGTTGTCGGTGGATCTGTTCCCAGTTTCTGTCAGCAGTGAGATTTAAATAGGTAGCTTGGCCTTGTTCTCTATTATTGTTTCCCGACACTTAGAATATTTCCCGATAGCAAACTCTGTCGCGATACCCTAGTTACTGTTCATCGAACCTTATCTTCTTCGATTGCCGACGGTAGACAGCTCCGATTGAAGTAAGAGTGGTAGCGTTGGACTCCTCTTGCTGAGACGCTTCGTTTGGATATTGCTTTCGGACGTTTTCTTGAAGCTGGTGAGGTGCGCGAAGACATCTCCCTTCTGTAGTTTGTTAGCGTACCGTCCTATCTTGTTGGGGTAAGTTTTCAGACCCTGCTTTGTGTTTGTTTAGAGCTCTATGTTGAGTTAGAGGGGTAGTATAGCGCTGGTTGAGTTCGTAGCTCCCAGCTGTTGCTTTTCTGTTTTTCGGTCCTTGAGTAGTTGTTTGTAATTGACTTAGCAGGTGTGAGATCTGCGTTGCTCGGACCCAGTTTGTAGTAATTGTTGCACAGAGACTTGAGGTACGGATGTGAGCTTTTTACAACGTTGAGATTTGGCATGGATATGTGCTTATGCTTGCTGTTTTGTGATGCTGTGTATATTGTCTTGTTACCTGCTGCATTGTGTTGCACTGCATACACGCATCTGTTGCATGTTGTTTCAGATCTCTTTTAGCCGTGCCTTTTGATTGCTGGATTGAGCGTGCCAGGGTGCTTGTAGAGGTGCGCGGGTAACTCCCGTCCCTCATCTCCCTGCTGGGACTGTTAGCCACCGTGACGGAGTGGGTAGCTCCCACATGTCATGTTTTGGGCAACATCAGGTTGAGCGTTGTTTATGCACCTGGTACCGTGTGCTGAGATGAGTGGGTAGCTCCCATATACTCACACACATTGTGGCCACTGTCTTCTGTTCAGATTCCAGTTGTTGAGCTGTCCTTGGAATCCTTTGGCTCCCTGTGTTCGGTTGTAGCCTTTATCTCATGCATGGCATTTGCATTTTATCTGTTGCTATCTAACTGCTGTATTTCAGTTGCTCTCCGTACTGGGGTTTGACCCCATGTCCCTCTCGGGATGGTGTTTGTTTTTCCTGTATGTGTTTTCTTGTTATCATGGTTACTCTGCTGGTCTTGGAGTAGACCCAACTGGAGGTGCCCCAGGAGGTGGTTAGAGTGTCCCAGTTAGCGTATAACATATTATGTATCAGTACTGTTAGCCGGGGGTTGTCCTGTGCTTTGTAGTTGTTGTTTTTTGGTACTGAATATATGTTTTAATGTTGTACTGTTGTACTGAGTGATTTTAATTACTGGGATATTTTGAGTATTGTTGTATTTTAAATTTAATGTTTTAATCGTGAGGCCAAAGCCAAAATTTTAAGCCACTTTTGTATGCTTCCGCTATTGTTCTGCGTGGTTTAACTCTGTATTGTGCACGAGGCCTGACAAAGCAAACACATATATCCATGCCACATCCAAAGATGTAAAACAAGCTCACATCCGTACCTCAATTCTTAGCTATAACTAACACAAGCGAAGTCCCGAGCACACAGATCTGAAACCTGTTAAACAACAACACAACACTAACTCAGGGACGTAAAGCTCAAGCTACGAACTGGGAACTACAAGCTCCACCAGCTCTGCCCTACTTCTCTAGCTCAACCAATAGCTCTAAACAAAGCACGAAGTAGGAAACTAACACTTACCCAACGAGCTACCTGAACGGTAGAATCAATCCTACGCTTATGCTAACAGACTACACAGTAACTTCCTTCGCGATCTTCTTCCAGCTAAACCCAAGCCTGTGAAAGAGGTATGAGAAGAATCGCCTTAACAATAGGAGTCCACCGCTACCATTCTTGTATCCGTTGGAGCTGTCTAGCATCAGAAATCGAAGGAAATAAACTACGGTGAACAGTAGCTAGGGTATCGCGACAGGATAAGATCACAAGATTATTTCTAAGTGTCGAAAATAGATAATGGTGAGACTGAAGTCAAAGTCCTCAATATATACATAATTAAGTCTCCCAGATTTGACAGACAACATCCACCGACTTCTTAAAATCCAAAGCTGATCCCAACTCAGATCTGAGTAACACTCCAGATCTGGACCATACGCTAATAGATTTGGAACTTATCCAAACTACGTCGCACCAAAAACTGCTCGCTCACTAGGACACATGATACCGCTAGCCAAGTCTGAATCTCTAAACGACGTCGCATCGCATCCACGCCCGAACACTCAGATTTGACTCACAAAACCCGCCAACTGAAATCTCTGAACCGCACCGGTCTACCTACTAAACACTGACGCTCGAACTCAAATCTGGTTCTACCAACACGATGTCGTTAAGATACCCGCTAAGAAAACACTAGCGTGTCCACAACTGCCTGTGATAACCAGACTTCACCTCCAGATCTGATCAACCCTCAAATCTGAATGCTACTCCACAAAATTTCCAAACTTCCCAGAGTTTTTCCCGATATCAAATCTGACCCGATAGCTTCACCAAGCATACCAGCTCAGAGCTGGCTCATCCCAGATCTGTTCAAACCAAATCTGGTCTATGCCAAACCCGATTAATTAACTCAATTAATCCAGTAAACTTTTGGGTCTCACAATTAAGACGTCGCAGGTTTTTCAATTTGGATACACTCGACGTGTCTACTGGCAACATTCATTACCATTGTATCCAAAGGGTATAAATATAAGAGCAGATCAACTGTGAAGAGGTTACCAAATGAACTGACCGATTACAATATCAACGAACTCACGAGCCTACAAGCCTTCTGTAACGCCCCAAAATCCATAGGACCACAATTTTTAACCCTTTAATTCTAAAGGGCTGATTAGATATTTGAACATTCAGATTTGAGCTAGTTTTATTTATTAGAGCCAAATTCTTTTCTTTCAGATTTGAAACGCGATCCAGAAGGTTTCCGGACAGATTTCGCCCCAAGCACAATCCGATTTGGTCCTGATCTGCATTTCTCCTTTTTAAAATAAAATTTTTTGAAATGGGAGAATTGTTTATAAAATTCTTGTAGCAATTTCAAAATTTAAATAGTAGTAGGGAGCTTTTAGCAAATCTTTTTAAAATGACAAAGAGTTGGTAAGACAACCATGCCTACTCAAGTATTTTTACCTGCTACCAATCATTCTCCCGTATATCATGATTTTTACGTGATTTAGAAGCTCATTTTTCTTGCCAAGAAAATCTTTAGTTCCCTCAAAATTTCTACGGAGTTCGTCGCTTGTGCTTGAGGAGATCTTCCGCAAAAACCAACTGTTCTTCGTGTCTTCCAGTTAAAGGCAAGTAAAAGCTGATTCTTTGCTACACCATGAAAGTATATATTTTTTTCTTCAGTTCTGTGATTTCTTGCCTGTTTTACGCCCAAGTTTTAGCTTATGTTCATGCTCTTGCTTGGTTTACGAAAATGAATGATCAGGTTCACGAGTTCATTTTTGTTTTAAAACTCTCCAGCATGTTTTAGTGCAATTATTGTTGTTTTTAAAACACTGAGTTATACAGATTCGAGTTTAATGCATGATTATAAACTCCTTCGTTCTGGTGTATGTCGGTGTCTGGACTTGACTCCAAGTTCATCGGTGATGCTGGTCAAATCGGGATTTTGTACCGGTTAGATAGGCGGAGCTGGTATCTTTGGATGTCGTTTGTGATATTGCAGCACTAGTTCCAGTAGCCAAATATTTTTTAATGCTAGCTATGTTATTTTGATATTCAAATCTGCTTCGCACCTAAACACTGTTCTCTACAGTCAAATATGTTTCATGCTAACGATATGATTCCAGAAGCCAGATCTGTTTCCCGTTTGCGATACTATTCCTATAGTCACATCCGTTCCTCGTTGGCGATACCGCTACGATAGTCAAATCTGTTTTCCCCGACCCAGATCTGTTTTTAACGCTAACGATACTGAATACATAGTCAAATATAATTCTCACTTCTGTTCATGCTAGCGGCACTATTCCCATGGTCAAATATATTTTCCACGAATGAGATCTGTTTCGTACCCGAGTACTGTTTTTATTAGCCAAATCTGTTTCCACGTCAGCGATATGTCTCCTGTAACCAAATCTGTTGCTCAGGACAATTTTAAAGAGAAATGAGGTTTAAAAGAAGTGAACCCCGAGCTATGTGATCCGAATTTGATCAAGGATATGTTTAAAGGAAGTAATGTTCAGCTTTAAAGGATTTATGGCATAGATAACAGACGGTCACATTGGAAGGGTGAGCTAGCTGTCGAAGGAATCAGTTGCCCCTTCATATTGGGCGATGTTTCGCCATATTGTTACTGAATTCAGATGTAGCTTTATCAACCGCCAAATGGACCTAAGGAGAGCTTCTAAGCCATAAGTCAAAAAGGAAAAAAAATAAATGAGATCTGGGTTTTTATCCCAAATCTGATTTTACGAAAAGAATTTATATTTAAACTGACTTCCTTTAAACTATGATTATTTTAAGTTATGTATATGTCTGCCTGCACTAAGTGAACTTGTTATACTCGGTTTCACTTGCTGAGCCCTAGGTTCATTAGATTTTATGGTGCAGGTGAGTCAGATCTGGGGCAGACGGGACGCGGGAGCTGAACCTGCTGGGGCATGTGTGTGTTTATCGAAGGGCAGCATTTCGGTGCTGTTGTTGTTTTTGATCTTTTGTCAAATCTGTATTAAGATCCATTACAACAATAGAGAATTCATATAGAGTTCCAGTAGTTGTAATATCTTATTTTGTAACTTGAACCTCAAACCTGTTAGTCAAATCTGTTATTTCTATGTACTTTTTGGCACCAATTGTGAGGATTGAGAATTTGGATTAGTGATTAATTGATTTGATTTGGGAATTAATCACGTAGATTTTGAAGTCCCTGCTGATTTTGAGCGTTGCGTTTATTTTTGGGAATTTCGATCGTAGCGATTTTGATGCAAAGCTGTTGGCAGTACGCTATTGTAGCGGAGTCAACGCAGGTCAACCTTACTGTAGCTCGCTGCTGGTGGAATTGGAATCAGCAGAGGTGAGGGAAGCGTGACGCATAAAGATCTGCTGGTTTTAGTTTGAGTTGAAGTTGCTGCTGGCAGATGTTGCGATTAGCGTGAGATTGAATGAGGAAGCGACACGTGTTAGTCAACATATTTGGAGCGTTGACTACTAGATTCAGCAGAGGCGCTTGTGAACAGTGATCAGCTGATG